>WEKY01053596.1:0-38698 GCA_013390045.1 Picathartes gymnocephalus | reverse complement strand
CATTTTGTGATATTGACTGACCAAACAATAATATGTCAGATGACATTCAATTGAAAAGTGCATGGGGAAATAGCCGTTCAAAAATCAAATCAGTCTTTTGGATGTATTCTGGAAAAGGATCTTAGAACTACTGTTGATAGCTCTGAAAAAAAGGAGCTGAATTATACAGACAAAAACCTCACAAATTGCAGATGCAAAAATTCACCATAAACTCACAAGGAACACAAACAAGGCACAATTAGAAAACAGAAAAACTGTGCACACCTTGCTAGGAAGTGACAAAAGGCCACTGATATAGCTGATGGAAAGCTGCAGCTATCTGTCCTCTGATGAACTATCCACACCTACATGCAGAAGATTCTCACAAAACCCTATAGGGTCTAGCTGAGACCAGAATCATATTGATCATATGATATTGGTTAGACTCTCATTTTTGTAAAGAAAGATGAACATTTGTATCACTGAGAAATATTGGAAGATATGGTTTGGGAGGGTGGACAGTTCCTTTGCTCTGAAGAAACTGAAGTTTCTCAGTTACCTTTGCTCTGAGGAATAGCATTAGCTCAGCAAGGTGAAAGTACCAGGATACCTGAGTATTTTTTGCTTAAGGCAGAAAAGGAAAGAGTGCATTTGCTAGGGAGCCCAAACTTGTCTGAGCAGAAAGTTTTATTTCTGCTCTTTTCTGTGTAAATTGGTTGACTGGTGCAATCACTCTTCAAAGAGCATGTGAATTGTGAATAATTTATTTGTGAGTTCACATAAGCCACCTGTGAGAGTGCTTACCAGATGTGGAAGATGAAGAGCTGAGACTTCAGATGCTGGTAACATTAGCTTGACAGAAATGTTGATTCTCTATACAGTAAATGTGTTCAAATTGCTGTCTTATAAAATATAGTGGTCAAGTTTCTGTTTTATCAGTCCTTTTATAACAGATGAGAAAGTCTGAAAATTTTGTACTCTTCCCACACTCCAGAATATTTAAATACTAATGTGTCTCCATATCTGCCTTCTGTTTGGTGATGGTTAACTTGGGTTCCCACATTCAATACTGAATCTTTAAAGCCTATAGCTCCACTTCGGATAAGTGGAAAAAACAAAGAAGTCACTTTATTTGCTGACCTTTTATGATCATGTGAATGCTAGCAAGGTTTCCTGCTGACGAGTAGTCATTTTTTATTTCCTGTTTCCCACAAGCATTATCAAAAACAAAGCTTCTGATAAACCTAAGTGGAGGACTCCAAACATACAGCAGTTTTTCAACTACAAGAAATTTCAAGTACCAGTTAAAATACTGGATGTACTGTGAGATAAATGGAGGCATCCTCAAAACCAGCAATTCCTCTGCCTTCCAGATCCAGAGACTGGGATGCTGGAGTGACCATTTCGGACTCTGCTCAGTCCGTAAGCATACTGAGCATACTGAGGGTTGTAATATGCCTCCATCCCTCATTATCCTGGATTGTTGAAAACAGAGTTCAAGTAGAGCCTCAGCCTCTGTGCTGTCAGGCAGGCTGCTCTGTCACACAGAGAAGGAAGTGATTCTAATTCTGGAAGCAGGATGGCAGAAGAAAAATACAAGGTACTTCAAAACAGAAAACCCAGTTGGGAGTTCACATATGGATAAACCCTTACAATCAAAAAAGTTTCTTTTATTAATTGGGCATTCTGGATTGATCTATTCAAACCTTTCATTTGCATCTGTCTCATTTAAAGAATGTAGTACCTGCTGAGAGTGAAGGTACATTGATCTCACATACTATACTAACAACAGCTGGCACCTGACAGGTGCTCCTGGTAAGTCCTAAGGGGCTGCCTTAATTAGGCGAGCTTTCTTTGGATGTGGATGTGTGCCAAAAATCCAACCACTGATGAGGTGTAACCTGCACTATTCTGGTACGAACCAATACAGCCCCCCTCTTCAACTGATTATGGAAGCTTTTAGGCATTGCAAAGGACAAATTCAAAGGAATCAGGATGTTACACAGAACTGCAGAGCAAATATTAAAGAGGCCTGAACTTTCTTATTTTAGGATTTTGCCCTCAGTAGTTCTAGGTTTTTTTTACTGCAATGAAGTCTGAGGATGCAATATCTACTCCCTTAGCCCAGCTCTCTTTATGAAATGGTACATAAGAGACAACCTTTAGCACCAATAAGACTGTTTAAAGAAACTATAAAGAAAAGCTCTCAGGGGCAAAGAGGAAGATACCAGTTAATATACCATACTGAATGCTATATTTACATATATAAAATTTAAGACTTCCCAAAGCTATGCCGTTTCAAGGACTACATGGCTCATATTTCACTTTTCTGGAAATACAATGAGGCATAACACAATTCTGTTTCCAAGGGAAAAACAGCAAGTGCTGCTAAGAGGTTGAAGCTGTATAGCTGCATTTCCCATAATTTCTCTCAGTAATTTTTATAGACACCACAGGTCTACCTACGGCTATAATGTGAATCAAAACTATTAGTAAAGGGATCTCTAGGTCTTCCATTGCCTGTAGGAATAATAAAATGGGATTATGCATTTTTGCATTCAAGTACATTAGTCAAAATACTCCATATTCTCAGTTGGGCCAAAGAAGCAGCAGTGGCCAAGGTCAACAGATGTGTAAAATAGGCAATTCAGTAACTATTATTCCATTATCAAGCACTGACAAAGTCTAATGCTACCAAGGAGCCCAGCTCTAGCTAGGAATATTAAGTATGATGTCCTAAGGGGACATTTCCTGCAAAAGGGGTAGGTGCAGCTTTGGAATTCTCTTAAAAGAAGGCTTTTAAGGAAATGCTCCTCTGTATCTGTGACTTTAACAGAGGTGTTTCCACGTGGATTTTTAAAATTGGAGGTTTTACTGAAGGAAACAAAGAACTGATTACACTGAGCACTTAAACGGTCTGTGTAGTACTATCAGCACATGTGCAGGGGACACAAACAGACCCAGATTTGAAAAAGACCATGTAGAACAATTAAGAATTAAAATCTAAATCCACACTTTCTTGGCTTTTATGGTTTTTTCCACTAAAAGAAGGAACTTACTTCAAAGCAACTAAAACTTACAAAACATAAGTCATGTCAAGCCTATTATGTGCTCTATATAAAACATTACTTAGAATTAGTTTGCACTGTTTCTTCTACAGCTCTGCAAGCTGAAGCACTTGCACAAGCCAGAAAGTTTCAGAGGATGCTGGTCCTGGATAGAGTTGAAAGTGAGAATTGGAGAAGTGCAATTTGAAATTTGAGATCAGTATAGCCTGGAAGCTGCTGCCCCATTAAAGTGACTGTCTAAAAGATGATCCATCAACAGCTCAATCTAATCACATCTAACCAGGGGTTACTGAAAAACAATCCGTTTTCTTTTGTCTTTTCTTGCAGGAAAATCTCTTTCAGTGGAAAGATCTGACAGCAGAGAAGACGATTGCTTCTGCACTACTGTGTTGTGCTACTGCAAGTTCAACTTTCCATACTGCAATGGATTTTAGGTTGTCTCTTCACACCCTTTCCGGTTTTATTTTTACTGAGCCAACATGTCACAAGCTTCAATCCAATAAAAAGTGATGTAATAAAACTTACCAAATATCTAACCTTCCTCCCAACCAAGGCCAGGTTGGAACTACATGATCTTTAAGGTACCTCCCAATCCAAGCCGTTCTATGATTCTATGATCTCAAGTTGCTAAGGATTCCAATATTTGGAGATGCAATCAATCAGACTGAAAGAGTTCCACTGTTAGTGGCTAGGTTTATCAGCAACGAAGACAGTTTCCTGGCATCACTGATTTAATTCTAATTACTTGTTATCCTCTGTGTACCTTTAATAAAGATCTGCTGGCTCTTTGTAGAAAAGGTCAAAAATGTCTAATAATTGCCGCTTCTATATACATGTAGCAATCCCCATATTTCTTTTCCCTTGGCTTTTCATTTGTTTAGAAATTGCTGCTTAATTGATACTTGTTTGCACACATCTTAACGCAGTCACTTTGTATCGTCTATCTCTCTTGAGACAGCATGTGCCAGACCACTATCTTCAACCCATGAGATAAGTGTTACACTGACACTGAAGATAAAACTTGGGATATTGAGAATATTTCCATAAATGCCTGGCTGCAGTATTTATTTCCGGTCCCATGAGTGACAGAAGTGCAATGTTATAATCAGAGGGATCACAACTTATTCTTTGCACCTTCCTGTCCTAACTCCTGGCCAGCTAACACTGACATTTAGTTAGTTCTTGAAAAAGAAAGCTCGACTTATGAAAGCAGTGATTGCCTCAAATTGCTGATTCCTTCTGGGAATACAGGCCTTCAGCTGTGATGAAAATGTGTTGAAATAAAGTATTGATGATGGGTATACCAGAAAGGTCATTCTCACTCCTGGAGAACTGTCTGTGTGTCTGCCTTAGAGAAATTAATTCAATTGCTTCCCTTTGGGACCGATGCAGCCCACCAATGTGAGTTTAAACAGCAATAAGAAAGCTTACACTGTGAGCACTGAATATTTCAGCACTCAGAGGAAGAAGGGAGAAGGGATGGTAGTTTTGCCCTGAGAAGTCCATGGCAAAAAGAGACTGGTTTGTTCTGTTATTTAAGAGTAGCAGCATGAAATATCTTAAAAGCTGAATAACATTCCATACTAAGAGATCAGCATTTGAAAATAACTGTGTTCTTATTAATCTGCTACATTCTCTCTAACATAATTCATGAACACAGAAAACCTTTCCATCTCCTTGTCCCCCTCTAGTCCCCTACACCTTGCCCCAGTCCTACATCCACTGGGCTTCCTAGCTTGTAATGTAGGTCTGCAAACTGCAGCCTTCTGGAGGCAGTTAATCATTACACAGGAGAAACACCACAGTATTAACCAAGGTATAGGTAAGGGTCTCAGGGATGCATACTCATGTTTTTTCAATGGGAAATATTTTTATCATTAACTATTTTCAGTGTACAAGGAAAACAAAGTGGAGGAAATGAGGTCTGCATTGAGGTCCATTTCTATATACAAAGAATCTGACACATAAACAGATTACCGTGGAGTGACAGATTACAGTGCATGCTATCAGCCCACGGGAAATCACTTATGCAAGGGACAAGCACAGAAGCAGATGTAGGGCCAGAGAAACTGCATTTTAATCACCATGCCTGACTTTACATGTTATGTTAGTAAAACACAGAAATGCTCCACTAATGCTCCACATTATAGGAATATTCACATTTTATATTCTTTTGCCTTTGTTGATGATGCTTATTTAGACTACAATTCCTTTGTGTCAAGGTTTAAATTTCACTGCAGTGCTCAAGACAATGCTTGGCCAGTACAAGCTGAAACACTAGACATTTTCTAGACATTTTCATGTGAGCCATAACAGTACCCCACCTTTTTTAGACACTGACCTTCACAGGATTCTCCACCTGGTGAAAACATCCCATTGTCATGGTAGCCATCTCTGCATTCACAGTGGTACCAACCAGGCAGGTTAATGCAGTTAGCACGGCTGTCACACTGAACAAAACCATCCGAGCATTCATCAATGTCTGTTAATTAAGAACAACAAAATAAAAGAAAATTCACACAGAGGAAATTGCTATATTCATCCAATGAAAGAACAGTATCTCTGGTGTTTCTGGGTTTGACAGAATTATTTTCATTACTGACACCTGAATTTGCAGAATTAATTGCAGTGTTTTGAACTGTTTCCATAAAAGTACTTGGCTAATGATTTTGGGCCTAACAGCTGCAGAGATACTGCCAATCCCAATTTACTGCCGACATAGTAACAACTCATTTTGTCACAATACGTGGCAGGTAATATGACATCTGTGTAAGCTGCCCATAATATGAAGAATTTGGTCCCAGTTCATATAATAAGATGTTAGCCCTTTGAGTAGTGCAGACTGCTTGATAAAATAAAGATTTTTTTTCTAGGGGTATATAAAATCATTAAATATTTACTCTGGTCCTTGCTTGTGCTTTTGGTGACACTAATTTTAGGTTAGAAGGACTTCCCTGTCCTGTGGAGTTCCTGTTGATTTATTCCAGCACCTCTGACTCAACATAACTGACTGCAGGCTCCTCTCTAACCATCAAAGAAAACGACTGGGTTTCCAAACAAATGCTTAAATCATGAGGGAGAAACACAACACATTCTCCTTCTCCTGGAAATTCCTTTGGGAAGTGTGTCTTTTAAATGAAAAACTTCCACTGACTAAACTTTACAATTACAATTTATCACAGAATGGGATTTTTTTGATACACTCACTAGATCCAAAATCCACTAAAGCATGTCCTAAAGACACCTGTACTCATGGACTTAGCAGAGATGTGGAGAACTTTGTGACACGTTCATTCCCAGTGCCTTCAGCTACGCAGTAAGCTGCACTAAAGAACAGGCCCCAGAGTATGAGTGCTGTTAACAGTTAGGGAATACCAGGAGTATGGGTAAAACTGAGTTGTTCCCTATCAGATTCACTGCCTAATCACTGTGTTTTAGCACACTTCTGGTATAAAACACAGCGTCTGGTAGCGTCAAGCTGACTGAGAGATGCCTATAGAACAAACGGTAGGCACATCATGTGCGAACTGCCTTCAGAAACAAAAGGCTCTAAGCACCCTCCACAATGAGTTTGAACAATGAATAAACTCTCAGTGTACTGGCCACAGCAAGGATTCAATCTTTCTTTAAAGGCTGAATCTTTAAAACTAAGAACTGAAGTAACAAATTAAGACTCACACTCTTAAAGTACATCAGCTGTTGATCTAGTATCCTCTAGGATGCAGATGTGAAGGAGAGGTGTGAGGTGACCACTGAGATGTATGTGAAATATGTCAAAATTCTGTCCCCAGTCCCTGTTACCTCTCATTTATGTAATTTGCTATTTTCATAGGAGAAAGTGTAAACTGGCTAAGAAAATAAACTGTGGGCTACAATAAAGTAAGGAATCTCTTTTCTGAGAGTAATAATGTGTGGCTAGATAGACAAGTATCTTAACAAATATTTTGTGAAACCTATTCAAACACAAACCTTATAAAATGCAACAATTCCTTATCCATTGAGAACACTTTGTTACACATTCAAAGGTAATAAAAATATTAGTGCCTGGGGAACACCTGCATAAACTACAAGGTATAGCACAATCACCCTCATTTGGTCTTGAGTTGTGTTTTTCTTATACATGACAGAGAGAATGTAGGATGTGCTCTGGGTATTTTATTTACGTGTCAAATAATTTTTTAAAAAATTCTTTGGAATAACTGTACAACTGTATCATGAGTGCATTGGTTTTTTAAAAGCTTTGCAGATGCTTGACAAAATTTCATTAGAAATTTTCACTATGATGCAACAGTCTGATTTTCTATCAACACTCTCTCTAAACAGGCACCCCTGATGTACATTATCAGTATTTGTGATGATAAAAATTACCAGTACTCCTGCTGGAATATTGCAGCAGGTGTATATTTTGCTGCTTTGCGCACCACAAATCAAGTCATAAGTCTCTATTGGTTTATAACAGAATTTTCAACTCCGCTATGAATTCCAAGATAATCATCTGAGTAGTTGTGCTGCAGGAATGAGAAATGCCAAACCTTTACAATCTTCTGCTGCTCAGTGTGTTTCTTTCTAAATCAGTATAAACTCTGGCCTTTTTCTTGTGAGCAGCCAGGAACCAGTGGGACCTCAGAGGTGTTTGAGAGATCAGAGGAAGATCAATGAAAATTATGTTACAGTAGTGAGAAAAGGTTGGCTTGCAGTCTGTGTCTTATCTACTGCTACTCGCTCAGAAAGCCACAGATTACTCATGAAAAGGGAAAAGAAAGGAAGAAAGGACCGCAATCTGGAAGTTCCCTTAGCAGTGGGGAATATGCTGCCTGGCAGACAGCTCGCCAGGGAGAACAGAAATGACCACATTAAACCCACTTGGGATCACCTGGTCAGTACAACACAGCTTGCTGGGGTTGGCTAAAGCTACAAACCCCAGAGAACCAATAGTGCATGTACACTCAGAGGCTGAAAGAGAAGAGCTGTTGTTAAGACTTGATATTGATCTTCATACTGGCTACTTAATAACATTGCATTAAGACGCTGGATGGCATATACTTCTTTGGGAAAGTGGAATGTATTTACTGGTGACAAGCAGGAGAAACTAGTGTTATTTAGGTCAAAGTAACAGATATGAATTGAAGAAAGCCTGTGTTCCTCTCTTCAGAAAAATTTATTTGTGCCTCTATAAGCCTTTTAAGCATAAGCAGAGTATCACACACACAAGTGGAATGCATTCAGATGAACTCATTGATTATTCAGGAAAAACAAGCCGTGAATGTCACATCAGTATTGGTAAAGTGACAACAAAAGCAGCTTCTCTGTATTTATTTGCAAACTAGCTGATGAATCTCTAACACAAGAAGTATTACTTGGGATGAAATGCTTTATCCGATGTCAATAAACAAAGAAATACATTCTTCTGGTTTTGGTATGACTGCATGCAAAGTTGGAGTAGAGTTATATAAGAAAGCCTCCCATCACATGCATGTATGGAAGCACGCTGCAGGTCTTGAAGAATGTCTTACTCCCTGCAGATTGTCTGCCATTGCATTGGAACAATTGCTGCACCCATGCTGAATAAGTCATTACTCCTTTCAGGATTTTGCAGAAAAGAAAAGAAATCCAAAACACTTCTCACCACTAACTTTTTAGGCAAATGGTATCTTAAGCACACGCCAGTGGGTTTCAGAATATAGATGTTCCTTAGGCACAGAATTTTAATTGTCACAGCTAATGCTGATTATTAATTCTAGTAGAAACGTGCACTGTAATGGGACAAAATGTTGCAACCCTGTTAAACAAGAAAATGCAGCAGAAATGTGTCTTACAGAGCAAAAGCACTGATTTAATGGAAAAATTTCTTGACACTTGGATAAAAAGATTTCCGTTTTCAAATAGGCATAGTACGGCTCAGGAAGTGCTGCAAAAAAGTATCTATAACTGAAATTATCTTATTAGTATGGGAAAAGCAGACAGAAATAATTTTCCCCTGTCCTATGGTGAAAACTTCTTGGATGAATCATCTTGCAGCTGCTCAGTCAGAGGTGTGAGCTGACAAGAGAAGAAAAACTGATGGAAATTTTGCTTGGCCAGTGGCTATGGTGTATCAGTGGGCTATATGGAATATTAACAGCAATAATGAAGTCCTGTTTGATGTGTACTAGAAAAGCATGGAAAATGAAATATTACTCTGTAAAAGAAAGTTAGCAAAAGACTTTATATCTTCATTTATACCAGTCAGCCTTTTTATTTCCATATTTTGTTACCCATTTTTCAACTCAAAATTTTTTTTTTTTTTAAATTTGTTGAGGCCTCACTCTAATAAAGTAGACACACAATCAGGCATTTTGAAAGTAAGAGCTGTATATGCCTAGCTCTCCTTGACATTAAAAAACCTTGCTCTCCAAATACCTTCCTTTTACCTTATCACTCATTTCCTTAACCGTGGCAACACTTTTAGCTATTATACCCTTTCCTTTTGGGAACACTGAGAAAACTCTGCTCCCTGAAGAGTAAAATAAGATCATTAGCAAATTATCCACTGGTACAAAAAGAAGAAAAGGAGAACTAGCTGTCTGATTCATATTATTAGAGAATTTCTGTATAATAAGACTTTTTGAAGACTGAAAGTGGTATAAAATTGCCAATTAGAAAGATAGCAGTTCTCTTTCATCCAGCAACAGGACCAAACTCTAATGTAGTCAAGCTTCACCCAACTAAGAACCATGGTGTGTGTGGAGGGGAGGGGTGTTGCTACCATTTTATATTACTCACTTCAAGACTTAAATGTTAATCACCAAATCCTTCTCTTAGAAAAGCCTGCATTCACAAACTTACAGAGACACAGAGCACAAAACCGTCTATAAATATTTTCTGTCATAAACTGCGTTATCCAGGTCAATACAAACCAAAGTCCTTGCTTGTCAAGAAGTCAACACCACAGATTGGGAGCTGTGAATACTAAGAACTTAGTTGTCTCCACATTGGAAGTTTTTCTGTGACAGAATAATACATGGCACCTACCTAAGACTGCCAATTAATAGAGACTCCCAATTGTAATAATCTCTCCCAGTGCTAATTGGGTTTTATCACTGAAAATGGTTACAGAGGTTAGTGAGCAGCCAACATCTTCCAAAATGTTCAATCACTCCTGACTCAGGCTAAATTTGAGATCTCATTTCAATGGCAACAGCCTTTCCAGCCTAATGCTAACCTCCAGAGCCACCCACATCCCACCCCCAACTACAGCATAAATAAAGTGCAAACAACTGAAAGAAAAATTATTTCAGCAACAGATCATTGAAGAAGTGGTTTAGGAGACTTTGAAGCTGCTTAAACAGATAAATCTTTAATGTTTGGGGTTTTTTATGGATACTTTTGGAACAATCAGACTCAATATGTCTTTGCATATATCAATACAATTTCAAGGATATTATGTCTGGCTTGTGTATAAAAGGTCATGTTTCAACTATTCAGATTTCTGCTCAGATAACAGAATATACAGTAGGATTAAGATGATGTCTGTGTTATCTAATTTTGGTAAATAGGTATGGAAGGAGGAAAAGGGCTTATTCAGTAGGATTAAATGAATATTTCATGTAGTACAGTAGTGAACTACTGTATTACATGAAGTATTTGCTATCAATGACTCAGTTTTCTGGACTAGCCTTGAAAGGGGTTCATTATCTCTACTGCAAATTCTAGAGTCCCATTTCTTGCATTTAAGAACCAAAAAGTGTTTGGTGTTGGTTTTCATGTGAAAATAGATTTCTACTCTGATGATACTTGAGAAGATCCTCCTGTTAAATCAGACCTTTGATTTGAGATCTTACACAAAGAACAGGTCCAGGTCGAGAAATGCAAGATCCTGAAAGTAGTTCAACATACTGCAGCTATTGTACTGTTAAAACCAAAGATCAGCTTTTGGGATTTCCATCCCACTACATTCTCATATACCATATGCATATAAATATCATAAAGTGGAATAAAACCCTCAAGAATATAGTGGCTAAGATTGCTGACATAATCCAGGAAGATATCAGTTATGCCAGAAAACCTAAGTTGTTTGGAATGACTTTTAAACCTATTTTGTAAAGTTTGATCAGCTTCTTTTTTTTCTAACACTGTGCCTGACTCTAAAGAGAACTTTCTTCCTTTGCCAATCACAGTCCTAGAGCCTGATTTTCTTCACAGTCTCACTGTGATTTGTCATCTTCAAGGAACTCTTTAAAGATATGATATCATATCTTGAGTACTAGGGCATTCTTTTCACTGCATGGGTTCTCACATCAGTTGTCATTAAACCATAGAAAATTCTTGATTTTAATTACAATTTCATCCCAACATTTTATTCAGTTACAAGTTTGAATCATACAGGGCAAAATTACAGATGGCCCATGGGACACAGCAAGGAGAGGAGTCACCCACAATTCCATCCTACCATAATACAGTTCCTTGAGCAAAAGAACTTTCTCTGCACAGCACTAGAAACACCAGTTATCTCAGATACAGCCTTCAAAGAAGAGTGAAGACCGTGGCCCTTCCTCTCCCTGCTCCCCTGGATAATAAATCAGGCCCATCTTCGGAAAAAAAGAAAGAAAGAAAAAAAACCAACTATTTGGAATGTCTTTGGAGTTGCTGCTTCTATCTCTACACTTCTCAGATCTGGTAGAACTTCTAGTTAAGTCATCTTAAAATTGCTTTGACAGGCAGAGTCAGTGCTGCAGATGATATGTTCTTCACTAAAAATTTCCAACTGTCATGTTGCATGAAAAAATAGCTACTATTATAACAGTTTTTTTTGTTTTTTTTTTTAATCCCATCAAGACCATGATTGCAGTTTATAAAGTACCCTGTCCACGGAAAACTAATTTAGTTACATTAATGAAAAGGAAGCAAAATATGATTGAGAATGTAATACAGAATTATAGTTCATTAATTCTTCAAGTATGCAATTTTCCAGACTCCTGATCCCCCATTGATTTCTGCACACCCCCATAGGTCCTGCTAAATGCCAGCAAAAAGAAATTCAATCGTGTTGGTATTTCATGTGTGGCAGTGGCAGTGCTCCAAAATTAGATAGAAATATTATCAAAGGGAATTTTCCACTGATTGCTTCACCATGTGGCCCTGCTAACAATTCTTTGTTGTCAAAAATTGATCAATCACAGATCACACCAATAACTGAAACTATGCCTCCCATTGCACACCCAATAACATCAAAGGAAGTGGTATTTGTAGCAGTTGAAATTCAGAGCACCTAATTGGCCATGATGAACTAGGCGCATCCACGAATACTGTAAAATAAAAATAATATTTTTTCAGCTCTACTGTGTGACAGTGATCATGCCACTCCTCATTAGAAAGACTAATTAAGAGGAATTGGGCCTCTATTTGTAGTTGGTAGTTTTGCTTTCACTGTGTTCATCATTCTCAGTACAGCATCTCATGTTAACTGTAACACATTTCTGTTTCCTCATTAGCCCTATCTTGAAAAGTACTTCTTTTCTCCAAGAAAGCAAAAACACTTTTATACCTTGAAATACACTAACATACCTGTTTTACTTCTTTTCTCCAAGAAAGTGAAAACCCTTTTATACCTTGAAATACATTGACATACCTGTTTTAGATACCTACGAGCATCTGAAAGTTACATTGCTCCATCTGCACATGAGAAACAGGACTAAGACACTAGTGGCTAGCTGCTAAAGATGGATAAGGGTAGCTGAGTTCTAAACAAAAGGGAGCTAATTTGAAAAGCGAAGAGCTAGTTTTGCCAGATGTTTTGCCAGATGCTCTTTTCCAATGGGTGTGAAAGAAGCCTTCACTTGCACAGTGTACTGACAAAAGGTCTTGGGTTTCCTCAAGTGAGGAGTCAAGTCAGTCATAACCATGAGTTAGCATGCTTACACACATGAAAGACTGAGGCAACCAGCATATTCTCAGCCTTGTAAAAGGTCGTTTCAGATCAGTTCTGTTAAGAATTACAGTAAATTTCCAAGCATTTAGTTCAGAGGCAATTTATGGAAAACAAACAAAAGATCCCTCAAAGCAACTCAAACACAATTTGAGGAACTAGGAATTGTTTTTGACACTCTGATTTGAGCCTGGTCTCCTGCTATAGTACCCTCTTTGGTCAGGGTACTGCACATTATTATATGTGCTAAAGTTCAAAACATTCTTACCTACATTTTCTTACCACAACTCTTAGTCCATAGACAACTAATTTGCATTGCTACTCCCGAACTGTCAAATCATATAGAGATTGTACAAAATTGCTGAAGCACAAAAAAGGAAAAAAACCACACACATCACTCTTTCATGCTATAGTTGACAACAACTCATCAAGAAAACAATAAATATTCTCAATATAAACATGAAAAAGCTGTAGAAGCAGCTTAAATCACTGTCCCTTTGCTTGGGCTGTGAACATATCATTGGCATGATATGTGCAGAGACTGCAGACATCCTCATCTTGACAGCAACAGCAAGAGTTCCATAGGGATACAGGACAATGATTGGCAGTGTTATAGATTTTAATTCCACTAATAGTTGAATGACTCATGATTCATGAGAGAGCTTACAGTGAGTGATGAAGGTCATCCCTATCTCCCTTATATAACAGAAGGAAATTCTATTATAATGCTGCCCAACTGCACTATTCACATTCTATTTATAGCCCACTGTATTTTACAAATGTAGCTGAAACTTTAGTTTTCATGTTCAGTAAAGGACATTTTTCCCCATAGCAAATAATAGCTAAGTAGTGGATGCATTTTGATGTTTTTCACAAATAACAAGAAAATCCTGTCTCCTTAGAGCTCTTTTGTAGTATTCTCTCTTCCCTCGTTTCTTTCTCCCCTTTTTTTTTTCTCTTAAGCTGCTACATATAGGATTGTAGTTTTGCAACAAGTTAAAGAAAGATATAAAGAGAAAAAGATAAGTACCAGTATGTGACTCTTCAGCAAAGAAAATATCTTTTGTGATTTAAAACTGATGATACTGAGGGAGGAAAGAAATTATATGCATCCAAGAAATTGTGTCAGGCAAGGAAAATGGAGAAAAAGACAGAGAAGGATGAAGCAGCAAGGCATCTTAAGCTATAAAACTGAAAGGATGAGGGTAAGTAGGGTTCATACATAAATCCAGAATGCACATTAAATTCAATATGGGCGTTTTTTGTTTAAATTGTCAAAGATTTTCTTTGTGAATAATTATAAATAAAAATGTAAAGCAAAGTAAAGCAAGTAAACATTCCATGCTTCTAAAGTCACCAGTCCTTGTCTCACTGCTATTTTTGAGCTTATTTTTCAAATCTGAGAAAAATTCAAGTGAGAACAGGGTGAGTGACCTCCCTTTCAAACATTGCTGCCAAGTAAAAAGCATCTGATCTGCAGAACCCTGGCTTTCCTCTTTCCTTGCTGCAGATCTCATTTGTTTACTCTCACAGACAAGTTTTAAACCTTTTTTTCCTATATAACAAAATTGCCATTTTTGAATACATCCTCCTTGAAGATCAAAGGGTTTTTTTATGTTTAACAAATTCATCGTACTTCCCACTGACAGAAAATATGCTATAAACCCCACCATGTTTTCTCTCAGCTATTGACATATTTAAGAGGGGCAAGGGGAGAAGAAATGAGATGACCCACATCTTACCTAGACTTCTGCTACTGTCTTCTTATGCAAACTTTGTCACTTACTCAATTTTCCCCATGTGGCTTGATTCCAAATCTGTAAAATGGGGAGAAAGTGCTTCCGCCATCTACCCCTTGCTCTTCCTCTCTCACCTGCTTTATTCAGTAGCACAGATAGATCACAGAAGTCACAAGGACACTCACTGATAGTAATTGTGTGTATTGGGGCCGATGTTATTTAATGCCTTTATTAATGGCAGGGGTGAAGGGATCAAGTGCTCCCTCAGCAGGTTTGCAGATGGCACTGAACTGATTGGTGCAGTTGACACACCTGAAGCACAGGATGCCATCCAGAGGGACCTGGCCAGGCTTCAGCAGTGGGCCCTTGGGAATCTCATGAGGTTTAACAAGGCCAAGTGCAAGGTGCTGCACCTGGGTCGGAGCAAACCCTGGTGTCAGCACAGGCTGGGGATGGACAGATGGAGAGCAGCCCTGTGAGACGGGCTTGGGGCTGCTGGTGGAGGAGAGGCTGGGGATGACCCAGAAAGCCAAAGCTGGACATGACCCAGAAAGCCAAACACATCCAGGGCTGCATCAAAAGAGACATGATTAGACAGTCAAGGGAGGTGATTCTGCTCCTACTCTGCCCCTCTACTCCACTCTGGAGAGCTCTCACCTGCAGTGCTGTATTCAGCTCTGGGGCTCCCACCACAGGGAGGACATTGACTTGCTGGGGTGAGTCCAGAGGAGATCCGACAAGATGATTAGACAGAGGAAGCACCTCTCCTATGAGGAAAGGCTGAGAGAATTGGAATTGTTCAGCCAGGAAGAGAAGACTTCAGTGTAACCTAATTGTGGCCTTCCAGTACCAGAAGGGAACTTACAGGAAAGATTGGACAAGACTATTTACAAAGGGCATGTAGTGACGGGACAAAGGGGAATGGCTTGAAAACTGAGAGTAGGTCTAAATCGGAAGAAGTTATTTACAGTGAGGGTGGTGAGGCTCTGGAAGAGGTTGCCCAGAGAAGCTGTGGATGCCCATTCCTGGAGGTGTTCAAGGCCAGGCTGACAAGAAGCTCAAGACAAAGCTCTGAGCAACCTGGTATAGGGAAAAGTGTCCCTGCCAATGGCAGGGGGCATGGAACTAAATGGTCTTAAAGATCCCTTCTAATCTAAACCATTTTATGTTTTTGTGATACTGTGACTGGAGTCTTGCGTTATTTGTTTCAGACAGATCCCACAAGGTAGACCACAAGTGTTTTTTGTATAATAGTCCCTGCACAGTTCTGCTGCCCTCCAAGGATGTTTGATTTTTATGGATACTTGAAATACTAGTTTGATATAGCACCAGCACCAGTCATTAACTTCAAATTTTTCAGGGAAAATATTTCAAGAAAGGGAAGCACAGGAAGTTGTTTTGTACACAAACACGGTGAATTTCAGAATCTCACAAACAGCTTATTTATACCATTTATGTCAAGATTGCAACCCATCCATTAGCCAATGTCAATTTTTCTGTAGCTTTAATTAATACTTGGAACATTGTTAACATAGAGCATTCCTTGCAGGAAAGGCACATTCTCCAGGGGTTAGCTGAACACAATTTCTGAGATTGCCAATCATGTTTTCTTTTTCTGTTTTGAACTTCCTCTTAATAGTAAATAAAAAGACTTGGCTTTTACTGGAACATAGTTAGCTGAAGTTTGCTGAAGTTATTAATTATAATAGCAATTGAAATGACAATAATTAATTATTTGCTATATTTTTATCAGTATTGAGGAATATACAGTATTATTTCTCTTTTCAGCAACAATCTAAATTTGGACTGTAAACAGCACAGTAACTACCGTAGAGTTTATCAACAGAACAGAAGCTGGAAAGATGATGGCTCCTAACCTCATGATTTATGTAAGGCTTATCAAGAGGAGTACAGGAACAAAAACACAGGAACCAAAAGCACTCTCTGCTCTAGAGCAGCCAAATAAGAATTTTCAGAAACTTTCTATAAATATCAGATTTGACATCAAAAATTAGGTCTGTCTGCCTGGAACAGTCACCTTCTGTGAGTGAGGGTATTTCTTCCTGTTTATCTCCAGTCAGGAACAGATTGTGCCCTATGCAGTACATCAGAAAACTACATTAACCAGAAGCATGTAAGTAGTGCAGAAGTCCAAATTCCTAGAATTACTGTTCTGAGAAACTATTTCTTTGAAAATGAGGCAAGTCAAAAGAAAAAATATATATAATTTCCAAGTTCTGAAAGGACACAGTGACACCACCAAGGTATAGGATTAGATAGTTCATGGGAGCACAGTTCAGTATTTGAGTCATTGCTCTTATGCACATACAGTGCCAAAGTAGCTACTACATACAGTAGCTCAAAAGGTAAAATTTAATAGTTTTCACCCTGGGCAACATGAAAATTATAGTAAATTAACTGTGCAAATTACTGTGTTGATTTTAGCCTACTCCTTATGAGTTCTTGTTTAAATTTCAATAGTCACCTTGTGTTTTGAAAGCATTAAAAGGTTTTGCAACCACAAGGAAAGCAGTAATGTTATCAATCAGATGACTGATACATTGGTATGCTTTGTAAGGAAATACTTGATACAGTCATATCCTGCTAACCTCTCCTCAAGTCACCAAAACAAAACTCTACCTGAGGATGCTTGTTTCCAACTGAATAACTGTATTTCAGTGATAGAACTGCAGAACACAAATTATGTATTCAAAATTCATTATTATGGTTCCGGATCAACTTAATTGAAATTTGTCATAGTAACATATTAGTCTAGTTAGAACTAGTCACTATGCTTAAAGAAGACATAGAAGTTGATGTTATAGGATGCTTCCCATAAGTTTGCTCATGATTCTACTATCTGCTTTTCCTACAGGCAATACTAAACACACTAGTTATATGCAATACCTCAATAAAGCAAGGCTAGCTCAAACACTGTTCTAGCTTCTGAAATAAGTATCTGACATGCAACATAGACATCTTCAAGAAGGGCAAGACTGTAATGCAGACTACTCATTACTGCTCCTGTGCAAGCTGAGTAGTGACTTAATGTAGCAGAGATACAAGTTATAATGCAGGTTTCAACATCCTCAGCAAAACTATTACATTATTTTTAGCAGCTGGGTACTGTATCTTTCTGCTGAAGTGGAAACCACAGAAGATAATAATTAAATGCAGGTGTAATTCAGAAGTGTTTTCATTTCAGAGATTCAGCTCCCAAGAACAAAAAGCACAGTTAGACATTTACTGTTAAAGTTTAAGTTAAGCCTTCTTAAACAGGATACTGCAAACTCTGTATTTCCATTTACATTTAAGCTATGGCTGGAAAGGCCAAACCTCTGAACCCAACACGCCACATATCCAAATTTCAATAGGGCAGGAAGGCAGGAGACTTGCCAAGGAAATGGAGAGAACTTGGAAGGACTCAAGGAAGAAAAATGGCAATGATTCCCCAAGGCTATGGCAACAAAGTCCAGCAATGAGCTGGACAGGTAGTTCCACCATCTCTCCTTACTCATCTCCTCCCACATGTCGGGCTCTGGGTTACACAGACCTGACACCAAAGCCTCAGCACTGCTGCAGGGCAATAGCAGCATGCAGCTCAGCATCCAAGCTGGATCTAAGCTGCTTGCAAGGCACAATTTAGTTTCTTTGAGCTCTGTCCTGAGCGTTTATTTTCTTTTTTTTGCCTGCACCAAGGGAAAAGCTTGTAATAGCCCACAAACTTTGAAAATTACTGTCGTTGAAATGCCAGACTTCAGTGACTCCAAAGGCCTGACTTTGAGAATATAATGAATTCCTACTGCACGCTGACATCTATTAAAATGTTTTAAGCTGCAAATCATGCTTAAGAACTATTTGTTTGCAGAAGGTTTTTTCCAGACCCTACAGAAAGCTCAACTTTCTCTTATTTCCATGAATTGAAGTCAGATCCTTAGTGTAAATAAAACATTCCCTAACAAAAGTACCCTCTAACTTCTAAGTTTCAAACTTGGGAGCCCAAAACCAGGAGCCTGAATACTCAGGACACCAAATTCTAAACAAGTCAAGTGGTCCAAGGAAATGAATGAAATAGAGGAGGTGTCCTTTCTTCCTCTAACTCTTGCTTTGGACAGTCCGTGCCTGTGCTCCCTTTATGTTTATTCCACTTTTCTTCCTCCCTTCTTTTGTTTGTTACTTCACTAAACCCCCAAGCAATCCCTTAAGGATTCCAGAGAAAGAAAATATTAACCCTAACATGCTTTCTGCTCAAAGAGTTTGTTGTTACACTCATCTATCCCAGGACACAACTGGCTTCCTCTGCTAGGCTATGAAGGTACACCTCTTACTCTAGCTTTGTGCAGGATCTTGCATAATTATACCCAAATTTAAGCCTATTGGTATTATTGTTATAGATCCCAATCTGCTATCAGTAATTTAAAACTGAGCAAATGGCAGATTCGTGAGTTGCTCAGAAAGTTTTGACTGTGATATTCTCACAGCTTACGGATACTGTAGCCAAGAATTCTTAAGAATTCTGCCAAAAGTAATTTTGGTTCTTGAAGCATTGGTTCAAACTCTATAGGCTTCAAATTCCATTTGTGTCACAGCTTTACCTTCAGAGCCTACCGGGCCACAAGATGATTGTGGTTGTTTTAACTGAACACACAGGATCAAGACCTTAAACCGAAGCAGTTCTCTTGCCATGCTAAAAGTATTAGAACTCTTCATTTTTGCAAACTCAGCCAAGTTAACAAGCTCTCTGGTTACTTTGACAAGGTCTTCTTTTCTGATACAAATAAAATATTTTTCCTAATAACTGGGAAATCATAATCAAAAGATTTTCACAAGCTTTCTTTGACATAGGAATAATAATAGCCTTTAATAACCTGAAGTCTGTTATTATTATGGTCAGTGCACATGAACAAATTAATTTGGATTTGCTGAGAAGAGCAACAGTCATGCATGTTAATTATTTAGCTTATACAGAAAGTAGCACAAAATTGACAAGATCTGATATATAACAACTATTTATCAAAATCACTTGTCTGAGTTGTATTTCATTATTTTGAACTACAAATATGGGAAGGGCTTGTTTTAGCAACATCCCTTGAGGAGGAAGTTTTCCATACATAGAAAAGAAAAAGGAAAAAAAATGCAAGAAGATCCAAATAATATATTTTCCTTGACTTTGGCTATTTATGATTAGAGCTCAGATAAGAGAGGGTCATCTCACCCTCATCCATCACTCACCATGTTTTCCATAAATTCAGTTACACCTTTAATTAAGCCAAATATTAGTAATAATATATGGCAGAATTAATGTAGAATCTGTAAGCTAAAATTTTTCTCAATTGTTGCTTTCAAAGGTAACAGCTTTGTCTGCCGGTTTATTTTCAGCAGTTTGAACATGGATTGTTTAGTGGTGGACATGATTCCTTCAATAACCGAGGAAAGTTCATTAGCAGGAAATTCAAATAGCAGAAAATCATCCAAAAACTTGCAGCCAACCTGTTAACAAAAACTACATCAAAACATTACTAGTAGCAAAACTCTGCTTTTCGATCTCATGCATAATTATAAGTTGACCATAGGAATACTCAAAGGACAAAAGAAGTGTGGAAACTCAAAAGAAGAAGCTGACGAGCAGCAAAAATGCAGTAATCTTGTATGCATCCACTAGCAGACCTGCATATATAGTAGGAGAACAAATCCACTCTTAAAGCTGTCACAGAAATGAAGGAGAGTTGCAGTAACATCAAGCAAATCTAACAAAGTCATGCTGTTCTGAGTTCTAAAATATAACACTTTACAGATACAATTCGAGACAGCACCTAAAAATGCCAATTGAAGAATTCATAGTTTTGCAACTAAAGAAGACAGTATTAAGTCATGTATTTTGAAAAAGTTTACCAGGCATAAATACTTTTAGATTTGCTTGGTAGTCTCATCTCTACACTGCAGAAAGCTGCTCTACTTGATAAACTGCTGGTGTGCCTTTTAAGACTTTAAAAGTTTTTAATATATAAACCCTGCCTCCTCAAGCCAATGAATGCATCCCCAACATTAATAATGTCTCAATCTATATCCTTTGGGAGGAGACATAGAAATTCTCCCACTCAGTTTTGTGACTTGATGACTTTTAGTCTAATTTTTATGGCTTAATACCAACTTTCTAAAAAGGTGGTATAGGCTGATATATCTGCATATGATTCTTCCATCTGCTGCCTCATTCCACTGGTCCATTTCCACACGGCACAGGTCATGATTAATCTAAAAGTCTCCCAACAGATCATTCAAAGGTGTTGTAACAGCTCTGTGCTCTGTTAACTGCAAGACACTCCACAGTGAATACAGCACACTGAAATAGCTGACCAATAGCAACAGTTGATTCTCCTTCTTCTGTTTCCAACAGAAATGTGACTCCTACTGACACCCAGAAGCAGCATTTTGGAAGCAAAAAAATTTATGAAACCATTCTTACTTACAGAGGACTCCACTTCTCTTTGCAAAAGCTGGACTGAGTTTAGGCTGCATAGGAAAGACCTAAGCATGGACCTCTCAGAAGCACCACCCCTCTCAGGCTTTGGGAGAAACATAGATACTGACTGAGTACACAAGCATGGGTTTTGGAAAGGAAACTCGAAACAGCGAGGTGCTCAATGCCTTCTCTCCTTTGGTCTTTATAGGTAAGGTTTGCCTTCAGGTGTCCCAGGTCACCAAGACCAGTGGCAACTTCTGTCTAAACCAAGAAAAATTTACCCGTGGTGGAGAAGGATCATTAGCTTCATAAACTGGAAAAAAACATAGGTCAGTCAAGCCTGACTGGATGCACTCAGGAGTGCTGAGGAACCTGGATGATGTCACACTTGAGGCCAACCTCGATTGTCTTTGAAAAGTCATGGTGAATGAAAGAAGCTCCTCAGAAATGGAAGAACGCAAATGTCCTTCCTATCTTTGAAAAATCCAGTGAACTACAGATTAGTCAGCTTCATCTCCACCCCTGGGAAGATGATGGTATCCTCCAAACAGATTAAGGACAAGAAAGTAATTTGGAACAGTCAGCACTGATTTATGAAGAGGAAATCATGCCTGACCAACCTGATAGCCTTCTAAAGTAAGATGACTAGGTTTGGTGAACAGGAGAAGACCAGCACATGTTGGTTCTTAGTAAGGTTTTTGATACTCACCTAACAAGCTAAAAAGTGCAGGCTAAATAAATGGATGGCGAGACAGACTGAAAACCTTCTGAGTGCCTTATGTCAGAGAGCTCTGACCAGTTGTACAACTTCCATTTGGAGAGCAGTCACTTATCAATATACACCCAGGTACACACTCGGCCAGGACTGCTTAACATCTGGACAAAAAGGCAGAGTGCATCCTCAGCACATTTTCAGATGAGACAAAATTTGGAGAAGCTGCTACACCAGGTAGTTTCACTGCCATTTAGAGGGACCTCAACAGGCTGGAGAAACTGGCCACTGGGTGCATCTTCAAGTTCAGAGGCAAATGCAACTATACAACTATTAAGAAACAACCTGAGGCACCAGTAGGGCAGTAGAAAAGCTACTTGACTGAAAACAATCTGGAGGTGCTGGTGGACATGAGCTGAACATGAGGCAGCGTGGTGCACTCGTAGCAAAGGTGGCCCACAGCCTCCTGGGTTGCATTAGGAAGAGCATTGCCAGCAGGTCACAGGACATGATCCTGCCCCCTATTTCACTGCTGCTGCTAGGATCCTCTCTGGAGTGCTGGATCCTGTGCTGTACTCCCTAGTACAGGAGAGACATGGAGCAAATCCAGTGCAGTGCTGTGAAGGTGATTAATGGAGCAGAGCATCTGTCACACCAGGAGAGGCTAATGGAATTGAGATTTTCAGCCTGGAAATGAAAAGGCTGAGGGGAAACTTACCAACGTGTGTAAATACCTAACAGTGTTGAAGGAAGCTAGAAACTCTCAATCATGTCCAGAAAAGGGACTAGGGGCACGGGGAATTTCATGTGAACATAATGAAAAGAATTTTTTTTGTACTCGGAGGTTGATTGAACACTGGAATTGGTTGCCCACAGAACTTGTGGAGCCTCCAACTCTAAAAATACTCCAAATCCAACTGGACACAATCCTGAGAAGCCAGCTGTTTGACCCTGCTCTGAGCAGGAAGATTAGACAAGATTATCTCCAGAGGTCCCTTCCAACTTTGTCCTTTCTTTTCTATGATTCTAACAAATGATTTAAACAGAACTCTTAAACCACCTTTTACAGAAGGAAACAGTGAGAACTGATAATTGCATTTTCTAGGTTATTGCTGGGGTGTGGATTCAGTCTCCTGCTAATTAATTCATAGGTTCAGCAGCTGCTGACAATGTCTAGATAACTGTATATTTTAAGTTAAAAATCCCAAGATTCTCAATAAGCAGTTTTAAAATATGTGTAGCATAAACAGAAATAAGTGATGTGCAATTTTAAAATAGATTTGGCACCTTTACATCAATCTTCCCACTTCTCCGTATGCGATCGCAATGGAAGATATCTGCCTACAGGAGATGCAGCACCTTTGTAGATACAGAGACTGTTCAAAGGGAAGCTTCCAGCATAAATTATTGGTAGTACGAACATCTTGAAACATTTCAAGCCTAACAAGAAGTACCTTCAGCAAACTCTGCTGCATTCACTATGAGTGAATGCGTACTGTTTGAAGCTCCAGTTTTTTTATGGCTGTATACAGCACCATTTTTCTGACAGTGCACTCTCAGAAAAAATCAGCTTTTACTGTTCACCGACCAGATAGTTCTTTCGCCACTCTGACCATATTTCAGACTGTATGTTTCAAAGCCATGTGCAAGTAGATTACAATCCTACTCTGCATATTAGTCTCCACATGAGGTGACCAGACTTGTACTCCTGTGGCTCACTCCTGGCACTATTTATTTCTACAGTAAGAAAAAAATCCATTTTCAACAGAATTTAAAAAGGACAGAGGGTCTTCTTCTCAGAAAACTGACTTATAAAATTGGTTTGGGGCTGGAAAATTGTCTCCAAATCATAGCAACATTATCACTACCTATGTGATATCAGGTCACCACCGTACTAACCTTATGTTAAACATTGAGATCAGGTATTCAGAAAGGCATAAAATGTGGTCCAAGCCTCTGCCTGCCTGCCTATATGTTTTCTGAAGGGCAGGAAAGATGGGAAGTTAGGCCAGCAGTTCAGATTCTTTTAAAGGACATTAACTGAATGCAGTTAATCTAACTTAAGTTAGTTTAAGGTACTCGAATTTACTGGACTGGGGACTGAGTGTCCCTGGATGGTCCTATAAAGAAGGGAGCACAGACAGGACTTCCAGGATCAATTCTGAAAAGCCAGTAAGATCTCTCTTTGATAGTGGCTGTTAATATTGACTATAGAAGGAGACTAAAGCAAACATGCTTCTACTCCACTTCAGATAGGAGTATAAAGCTGCAAGAGATGGTTATGCACTTTGAAACTATACATGTTATATTTAGTCGAGAACAGGAGAGTGGTTCAAGGCGTGTATAAGACAACTATTACTAAAACAAATTAACTGTTATAATACTTGAGCATTACCTTAGCATACAATTGTTCCAAGCAGTGTTACAATGGAGAGACCTTGGTACCCTGTGCTATGGTATTTGCAGTCTGTGAAATAGTGAGCAATACTTGAAAACTTGCTCTTTTAATATTTTTTTAGAAATAGATGAGCAATTAGGATGCTGCTTTTCATACAGCATCCCTTGTGTGCTTTGTGGGAATATCTGCTCCAATACAGAAGAATGAAAACAACCACATTTCTCACCTCTCGAATAGACCAGATATTACAGAATTCAGACTGATCTGTGTTTTTCATTAAACTGGATATGTTTACAAGTCAGATGAAAGCAGTACTTGCTCAAATGACCTCCTTTCCACTCTTTGGAAGATTTATTGAAGGCAATATAGAACAGCAACAATAGTCAATCATAGGTGGCAGACTGCCCTTTTATTAGGCATATTGAAGCCAATTAATCTAAGTGAGCTTTCTCCCTTTACCTCCTGGAGGCAAGTATGCTTAGAATGCATTTAAAAATTCTGCAGCAATAAATAAAGGTGCTGAACCTATTCATTTGAACTTTGAAAAATTATTTACAAGCACTTGAGATGCTAAGAATTAACATTCTACATACTCTGCTGGGAAATATAATTTAATTAGATCCAAAACTTAAAAAATAAATTTCTAAAACAAAGCCTTGTGGTACTGCCATCCTCAGGGGTAGCAGGGGAAGATAAAGGAATGCTTGTGAAAGGAGGTAAAAGCAGTAGGAACACCAAAAACTACCCTGAGTAAAGTGAGCTGGGTTAATCACAAGTCTTCAAATAAGCTTGCAAATGAAGGTGAGTTACTGAACCAGTATCACACATATAGCACAGAAGTAATCAGTTACTCGAATTTATTTCCAGATGTCAGATTATCTGTTATTTATATGAGACACCAAAGGCCATTTGAGGTGAAAAGCAAGTCCATAATCATCTTATTAATTATGAAACATCAAAACCCAAGTTGTCTTAATTCACGTTCTAATTTTTGCAGTCCATGTGTTATTAATTAGAATTGCTGTAATATATTCTCTTGGGAAGCATATAAGAAAAGTGAGTAACGTTTTAGTGGCAGCTTCCTCTTTCAGGGCACAAACTTAAATTCTCCTTTATTCTTGGATTACTTCAAACATCCTCCTTGGATTATCTTCATTGTGAATTAAGTTATAATCTTACCAGTTTCACAGCTGGGCCCAGTGAAGCCTTGTGGGCAGGCACACACATTGGAAGCAATACAGGCTCCTCCGTTCCTACACCCGTCTTTGCAAAATGCTGCAAAATGCAAAATCACAATATATGGGTAAGAGAATTAGACTCAGCAATCCCGCAGGTGGACACAGTCTGCTGGCAGGCTGGCACAGAACGCCGTCCGTGCGGCACGGAGTGCAGGGACTGCCTTCTCCTAAGGACAGAGGTCACAAAGAGATGGTTTATGGCCCCCCTGCTTCGCTGGCCAGATGGGCTGACAAGCTACAGAAGGAGATTAGAGTAAATCATCTGAAGACAACAGCTCCCATATGTGCTGCTTCGCATGCACTGGGAAGCAGTGAAAGACAACATCTTCCCTTGGAACAGACTCTTCCTAGGGCTGTGCTGGCCTGTTCTGCTGCCCAAATAAAGGCCTGAGCATAATAGGCACAACTGAATATTAAACTGTCTGGCTACCTCAGTCCTTTACTAAGTAATTTAATCGAAGCAATAAAAATACTAATTTTGTCTCAAGGGATTCTGAAGAACTTCAAAACTTTTAGCATTTACAGGTTAAAGTCAGTCCTCGGGTTTGTTCTTTGGCATGCTGCACTTCTGTATTTTGGTGTAGCATTCTCCAGGAGTGTATGCTTTAAAGAGCCACTTCTGTGGACCCAGAAATGCAAACAGCTCTGATTGAAAACATAGTAGCTGTTAGTTGCTCTGATTGCACCTGCAATATGGAACTGGAAATGCTGTGGCCAGAAGAAACTGTAGGTGAAACTAGGCGGATGGAAGTTACAACCAACACAAAGAGCTGCTTTGGGGCACTGGTCTAGCCCTGCAGACCAGTAACCAGCCAGAGATGCCAGGCTTTGGTTTGCAGCTGCAACAGCACCACTGATGAGGTCTTACAGCTCATCTGAGAGAAAACTGTTACAGATTTGAGCTATCCAGGTCTCAGTTTTGAGACACCAGCCTTGTGGTGTGAGACCATTGTCACTGAGACAACTAGGCTTCCTGATCCAGGAGTGCATGGTGCAGGAGTGCAGCTGGCAGCACAGTGCATGAAAAGCTGCCAAAGGCATGGGGGCAAGAGGTGTATCCAGGTGTTTTTGAAAGACACTGGCATCCAAGCCAGGGCTCCAGAGAAGTGCATTTCTCAGATTTCAATACACAGACTTTGAGCCTTCTCCTGCATACTGTCTTCTCAATATTAAGGGGGGAGAGAGGGGATATACTTTTATTTCACAGTGGGGCCAGGTACCCTCTGAATTGTCAGATCTGCAGTCAGAACTCTTATTCAGAAGAGCTGAACACCGTGCTGTACGGTTATGCACCTTCTCTTTGACCCAAAGAAATCTCAATCACCTTTTTGTAGCTGACTCACCTCCAGTAGAAGAATTTGGGACTACTCCCAAGCACAGCACAGGAGTGAGCTGTGCTCTTCTGAAAGAAGATGCTTTGGGTTTAAACCTCATCAGGATAAAACTTCTTATTCCCAAGAGAGCCCAGCACAAAAGGAGCTTTCTGCTGACATGTCTCCCTCTAGCCATGTGTTTGACTGGAAGCAAACCAGGCTGCCATGTTTTACAAAGAGCTTGTCTTTGGAATATATAGAAAAATTGTACTGTTAATCAGGTGATGTAATAACTAGTGCTAAGACCTTAATCAGACTTAGCAATTACAGAAATTCTGGGTTGCTTAGATTTGGCAATACACAGCAGCAGAATGCATCTATGAGACATTACCAATGTTAACTATGAACTCTTAGATTCTGGTATCTAAGAGATCAAGAGCACCAAGGCACAACTTCAAGGAACACTGAGTATGATATTGCTGCATCTGTCCCACTTCTCACATCTGAGCTCATTCCCCTACAGCTACACTTCTTTTATTTTCCAGCACTCTCTATATTCTGTGCTCAGAGCTTGACAACTTCCAAGGATTTGGGCCCAACTACCAAGTATAATTTCTTCTGATGTGAAATGCAACAGAAAAAAAAGCAGCATTGTACCCTAGGAAAGCATCTTTCTAAGACCAGAAATTTAAGTTCCAATGTTTAGCAGTGAATCAGAATGTTAGAAAACATGACACGACCTCACTTGTATTGAAGGTTTTGTGTGTCCATGTCTACTGCTTTCCTCCCAATAAATAGACATACCAAACAATTTTTAGTTCATACAAGCAAAACAGCAAGTCATTGACCATGGACAATGTAAATCTGACAATGTTTTCACAGACTTGGCAATTGTAGGCTTCCTTGAATGGTCTGGCATATATAGAAACCACTGACACAAAAACCAAAACGTAACTACAAATTTTAGAGCCTACTATCTATGTATGCATGATCCTCAAATTACTGCAAACTGCCAAATGCAAATTCAGTGTATATATGCCTGCGAAGATCACACAGGTACAGGACCCAAGTGTCTAGCCTGGCATCTTGCCTGTCTTGCTTAAGGCAAACGATCAGAATTGCATCAACTATAACAGAGCATCTCCTTCAGTTTCCAGCAGCTTACCTTTGCAGATGGTACCGTTTCCCGTGTAACCCGGCTTGCAGACGCAGTTGTGCCCACCCACGGTGTTGAAACAGAGCGCATTTTCATCACAGTTGTGCTGGTTCGTTACACATTCGTCATGCTCTGAAAAGGGAAGCAAGAATGGGATGGCCCTGAATTTTTAAAACCACGTAGGTTTGTATAGGTTTCGAGATTAAAAAGAGAGAAGCACAGTAGTATTTACTGGCCATAGGGCTGGCTATGTGAAGATGTGACCATGGGATAGCCAGGGTATCTATTTATAGCTCATACTAGTATGTATAACTGCACTGCAGCATAATTCCACTTTCATTAACAGGGAGCCACCATCATTACACTATGTGGGCTACAGTATTCTCATAAGCATTTGCCGAAGAGCCAGCTAGCATACTGAAAATCCATATGCTACTTCTACTGTATAATTTATTCATGCAGGTTTATCTTATGCGGGACTCTTAGGGTTTCCTTCAGAAAGCTGACTAATGGTGCGAGACGCACCCTCCAAACTGCAAAAGGCACAGTTAGCAGAAGGCAGGTCTTCAAAGCGCAGCCTGTGTTTTCCCTCCCTTCAGCCCATACAAAGCACTTTATTTAGATGAAATAAATAACCTGAAAACAGAGGTCTGCCTGCTTTTCAAGGGACTTTTAGCACGGCATGTCCTACCACCAGAGTGTGATGGATGAGACTCCTCAGTCTGGTGACTAGTACATACTAGGAAATATCCCTCTTGGGAATAAATTAACAGTCTCAAGAATGTGATTTTGTGTTGACTTGCAATGCACCACTTAATCTGAAAAAAAATAAAAGCATTGCTTAAATATTTAGGTTACAGAACATTTTCATGTTTTAGCTTGTGATTTTTAAGAAATGGTAAATGGAATCTTAAAATAAGATGCCCTAAAGTGTCATTTCAAAATGATGCATGAAAAGCTCTATTATTTTCAAAATGCAATATCTTAGTCTGTAGGTGTCAAAATAAAATGCTTCCATCTTCTGGAAATATTCCTTGCATTTGTGTTAAATCAACAGTATTCATCTATCCACATATAATTTCAGAGCCCTGAAATTTAGATTTCAGGAAAACCAGCTGTTTGGGGAACATCAGGACATCTAATTTTAATCAGCACACATGGACTAACCTGTATGTGAAGTTTTCAGTGCTATCATTCTGCCCAGGTTTTAGTGAATTTTATTAGTGCAGCTTAGACCAGCTCTGGCTATTTAGCACAAGTCTTAAATCGGGAATCAGATGCTCTTTCTTCCCCCATTTTGAGGGGGAAGAGTGCTCTGAATCGTCCTCTTTATAAATAATGACTGCACATATCCTACAGAGTTGTCAAGAAAATTAATTTCTTAACATTTGCAAATCACTATGGAAATGTTCAGCTTGCTATTTCAATAGCGGCCATAAACTGTAGGAACATAAAACTGGCAGAATGGCACATATCCAATCCATCAGTAGAGGTAAATTTTCCTCTAGTAATGGCATGGACCTGTTGTTTAAAAGGGGGAAACATTCACCTCAATGTAACTAATAAATTTTAAACGTTACACAAATTTAGTTTTATTTTAGTGGGTTTGCTGTTTTTGTGTGTTTAATTTTTTGTTTCTTAATAACATTAACCTAATATCCCTCTTCTAAACAAGCACCTATGTGTCTCTTTTATCACCAGTCATGCTCTCCTCAACCCTCACTGGCTGTAGCAGAGCACAGGCTGCAGGCCTCTGCCCTCCAGCGTGAGATTTAATTACTTTGCTCTCAGCATGAATAACTAAAATTGTTATTGTTCACTAAATGATCCAGCCCCTCCTCTAAAATCCACCTAACAATATTTGACTCTAACCTCCTAACATAGCGAAAGCTCTTATGCTGGCTGAAACAGCATTTATGTGAAAACACTCTGTAATAGAAAAATAAAGTAATGGCCATGCAGATTAGGTAAAAAAGTATAGTCTGTATAGTACTGTAACAGTATCCTGGCTTTCTTATTTTGTGTTAATATTATAATATTATTTAAATATGCTTTTTTACTTAAATATTGATTATATATTATTCTGTAATTTTTAAATAACACATAAGAGGAAAATAACTATGGAAATGTCTTGCAAAGCCATTATCTTGGCATTATCTCAGGAGGAAGGGTCTCTATAACAATACATCACAATGGTAAACTCAGCTTAAACAACTAAATTTGACAAATTAACTATCATGCCCAAAGAGGAAGCATAGTCACCCATCCTATGCCTTGGGAATGGAGAAGCACCCCTGGCATGTACAGCAGATCTTAACAAGGGATGGAGTATATTAGAGGGCAGCAGGTGATTGCCATAGCAAGTGGAAGAGTTTTATGTGCGTGGATGGAGCAGCTCTGAAAGCCCACAAAGGTTTGTAGGACCAGAGCTTTGAAAAATCATTTAATGAGTGTTCCATACTTATTTCACTGCACACTATAATGAAGATAGGAACAGGCCAGGTACAATAGTATTACAGAGGCAAAGAAATAAAAATTCTTTTTGCAGAGAAATTTCAATGGTTTACCAACTTGAACTTGCATAAACATCTTGCACAAAGACCAAACACACTGGTTTCAATGATGAATTCTAAAGCTGCATTATCTAATATATCTGAAATCCATTTTGCACTGTTCAGGATTCATACTCAACAGTGTTAAAATTCATAAACTCTCTGTTCTGGGAATCAAATGAAGTTTTAAATACTTTATTTATATTGACGAAACTATCTCTGGAATGAGGTCTTTCTAGATAGGGAAAAAATTTTAACTCCAGAATTTGCTATTGCCTCATGGTAGTAACAACAGTAAGTGCATATGAATGTCTCATTAAACAGTTCTCATGACACAGACAACTTAAAAATGCAAAAATTATGTGATGACGCAATTGATTTACTTTTGAATATGTGTGTGCAAATACATTATATACACACAAAAATATATATATACACATACACATCTATATATACAGGCACATACAGTAAAGGTGAAGAATTTTATTGTGATTTATTTTGAAATACTATTTCAGAATATTCCATATTGCTTGCTTGAGAAAAACTTTACTTCACAAGGGTATCTAGGGCGAAGTATTGCACCCTACAAAGCGAGGCATAAACTGATCAGGACCCACTAGATGCTGTGATGTATCTCAATGCAATGACAGCTGGGGACCTGTCTTACCAAATTTGTTATCTGAGCAGAGATTCTTGCTGAACTCAGTAAAATTTAACACGCTGTCCACAAGGTGTGGCACCTGCCTCCATTAGCACTGTGCAACATCAGCCCCTATCCTTTCTACTGTGTATTTTATGATTAAAAATAAATGTCTGTATAGCATTTCCTATATGCATATTGCAAGCCTTCCCAGTATTTGCCTTGTGTATCCAAATTCTGCAAAGGTGTAAGAAAAAATAAATAATCATAATCCAATCCAACAGCAAATAGGAACAACGACTGAGTCGCATCCCTTACTCAGGGATAAAAAATATTACACTGGCAGTTTTCCTGAACCATTCATTAACAACACTGGAAAATAAGAGCTTAGATCATCTTTAAGGTGCAGAAATGCATAGAAGTTCCCCAAAATATAAATAAAATACATCCCTCCAATTGTAATCTTGTAACATGATGCAACAGATATTCATTGCTTAGTGAAGAACTTGTGAACCAGGATTAAATTAAAATAATTTAAATAAAGAGAATATATTAGGTATTTTTCCCTTTTGATCTCTCTGCATTCAAGAATTGAAATTACTTTGGCCTTCTGTCTCCTTCCCCTTGATTTGGTATAGAACTACAGAACCATGGTGACCAGCTGGCCATCTGATGTGGCAGTGACAACAGATAAGAGTTACTTGAATTATCAGTAGCCAACACACTTAAATGCCCACTTACAGTTTATCTTAATTACAAGGGGGTTTTTTCCCCACCTATAGTTCATGTACAAGACAAAGATTAGTAGCAATTATATGTGTAATATGGAAGACTTATTCCATTAAGTTCATTCGAGAAATGACAGATGGTTAATCTCTTTTAAGACTTCATACTAACTCATTTAAACTCTAATTGGCAGAGCTAATTTAAATCTCAGTATACATACACTATTTTTAAAGAGCGAATGCTGTAAATTTATTGAACTATTTGCTGGAAGATGTCCAAAGAAGGGCACTAAAACTGGTAAAGGGACCAGAGAACAAGTTTTATGAGGAGTGTCTGAGGGAACTGGGATTGTTTAGCCTGGAGAAAAGGAGGCCCAGTGGAGACCTTCTCTACAGCTACCTGACAGGAGGTTGTACACAGGTGAGGCTCAGTCTCATCTCCAAAGTAACAGGCAATAGGACAAGAGAAATTGGCCTCAAGTTGTGCCATGAGAGTTTTAGATTATACATAGTAGGAAAATATTCTTCACTGTAAGGCATGTCAATCACTGGAACAGGCGGTCCAGTGAAGTGTTTGAGTAACCATCCCTGGAAGCATTTAAAAGACATGTATATGTGGCACTTAGGGAAATAGTTCAGTGGTGGACTTAGCAGTGCTGGGTTGGGTTTGATGATCTTAAAGGCACTTTCCAACCTAAAGGAATCTATGATTTCGTATCTTCCATATATTTATGTTAAAATTTTTGATTGATAGTCCCCAATTCATTTTTTCCATAGATATTTTTAATTTAAATGCAACATAGAACCTGTGTATTAATTACTCATAGAGTTACCATCACACAGTTTACCCTTATTTAATGCTTGAGTCATTAATCATTAATGGCCACCAGCAGCTATCTTCAGTTCAAAGCTGGGGACACCAAAAGCCAGGTCTACATGAGTTTGTTCCCTGCTAATCCTGTTACTTGATTGATTTTTATCTTCATCAACTCCCATATATCCATGCTGGTTTTGGTCCTCATTTTCTAATTCTTTCTTCAGTGCAGCCATAAATGACAATTTCTGTAAAGCAGCTACTTGCTCCCTCCCCCAGCAGGATCAGGGAGAGAATCAGAAGGGCAAAAGCCAGAAAACTCATGGTTTGAGAGATAGACAGCTTAACAGGGACAGCAAAGGCTGCACACACAAGCAAAGCAAAACAAGAGATTGATTCACTGCTTTGCAATGGCAGGCAGGTGTTCAGCCATCCCCAGGAGAGCAGGGCCCCATCACATGTAATGGCTACTGGGGAAGACAAATGTCATCACTCCAAATGTCCCCCCTCTTCCTCCTCCTCCCCTGCACTGCCTACACTGAGCACGATGTCACATGGTCTGGAATCTCCCTTTGGTCAGTTTGGGTCACCTGTCCTGGCTCTGTCTCCTCCCAACCCCCCAGGCACCCCCAGTCTCCTTCCCAGCGTCGCAGTAGGAGAAGCAGGAAAGGCCTTGGCTCTGTGTAAGCCCTGCTCAGCAACAGCAAAAACATCTCTATATTGTCACCCTGTGGTCAGCAAAACTTCAAAACACAGCCCCACACCAGCCACTGGGAAGAAAATTAACTCAGCTCCAGCCAAACCCAGCACATCGATGCTCAGAACTTTCCTACTTTTTATTTAATTATGTAGAAAATAAAAATAGCTCTGGCATGTGCATGTTCTATACTCAAGGCCTGTTTTAGAGTTCATCCTGCTTTCTGAGATGCTGTTTCTGTCAGCAATTGCTTAGTCCACTGTTTTCTTCAGGGAGAAGAGCTGCCATTAAATCATCCAGATCTTTTTTCTCTCTTACAGCTATTAGCTTATTTACTTATTCTATATTTGGTGTTAATATAGTAAAAAAAGGAAAAATAAGGCAACTGTAACAAAACCTTAGGAAGAAAATCCACTTTGGGATACATCTGAAAACCAGAGTTTCTTTTCACATCCATATGAAAATAAAAAAAAAAAAGGCTCTAGCACTGCATCCTAGTTATACTACTAAGAAAACATAAAAGGGAATCTATATTACTGACAATTACTGATGTAGGAGTAAAAGTAACTGAAAAAACAAGCACTCATTCTCTTCGCATCTGCCTGTGAGGTGAGGAGCGTTCTGCAGAAAGCTCCAAGGTGGCTGTAGCTCTGACAAGACTCGAGACAACTACACACTGAGTTGAACTTTTGAAACTGGCATAATTAGTTTCACAAAAGAAGCAAATCATGACACTGTATGTGATGATGAAATCCACCCCTAAAACACCTCAAATTTCCAATCATGACTCTTTTTTTTCTTTCTAGGAGAGCCAAAACCCTTAATGTGTGCAATACTCTTTACACAAGATACTGGGACCAAAAATATGTAGAGAAATACTGCATATTTATATGCAAATACAAATTCCAAAATATGGGACATTCTAATTCTAGTTAACACTAGTTTTTAAAAAAACTTACTCTAAGAAGATTTTCAATTTTATGTTTTATTTCACAACAGACTTTCAACTAAAGAAAACTATTTTGCACACCAAAGCCTACATGAAGCATATACTTTTCTTCCTACCCTTTGACTTTAAGATTTTTTTTCTTTGCAAAAATCTTTTTTCTTTACTGTTTGGTTATTCCTGTTCTGGATTTTTCTCCTACACTTATGGAACACATGAGTCCTAGTTTTAAGTCCCTTTGAATTCTCCACTAGCAATTCCAAATGCTGTAGCTCTAATAATGAATTTTATGGCTCTAAACAGGCTGTACTTTCATCTAAGACTTAGCTTAAAAAGACTAACACATAACTTGAATGTTGACCAGTCCACATTTTGTGTGGGATCTGCACACCAGGAAGTCTGTGCCAAGATCTCTTAGAACACTGGGAAGACAAAGATATACTAAGTCACTTCAGACAAATGCACAATTTGATGGATAAAATACATATTACAAGGCAGGCCTACCCTCATTCCCTCCATCTCCCTCTACAGCTCTTCATCAAATAATTTAAATTTTGTTAAACCCACCTAAGATTTATCATCAGCAAAATGTGTTTTGTAAATTCCAACTTCATGGAATAATACTTATCTCCACTTTCCTTCACGTCTGCCATTTTCTATATTCTCTCTTGAACAGGAAATTTTAAGGGAAGGATTTTCTAAGGCATTTAGCAGAGACCCAACTGTTTCCCCTAAAGGAATGTCTGTAACTCCCACTGATTACAATGGCAGGACTGTAACATAAATGCAAAATGATTTTGAAAATCCCACCTTAAGAGATTTCAGTCTAGACCTTGACAAGGACCTTGTCGCTCACTTCTTTTATGCCTTAATTCAAACTGATCTCTTAATATCTTTTACCAGGGACATATTAAAATGAGATTTCTTTAAATTAAAAGGTATTTCACTGTGTACACTTTCAAGGCTTTCTCCACAGATTCATCTTTTTTTTTCTCTCTCTCTTTTTATTTTTTTTTTTAATCTAGCCAGATGCACTATTTATTCCTAGGTAAATCTTACTTAATTCCAACTTTTATTGTATACAAAACCTCCAAGACATTTATGATAAACTGATGCTTTCAAAACCTTCTATTATGTTGTCAAAAGTGATAATGATAGCAAATTCTGCATCGCTAGTGCTGCTCCCTACTTTATTGCTAGTAAAATAGCCAGACTAGAGCTGCAAATACAATTTACTCAGCCAACTAAAAATTGTTTTAGTTCTTCTCCTAATTCCCATCCTTTTTTTTTACTGTTTCCTTACTAAAAGGCTCCATGTTATAACAAGTCTGCCACCAGTAAAGGATACTCATTGGATATTTGGCCTCCCTCCCACAAATACTTTTTACACAATTAAAAGCTGTAAAGTAACCTGACTGCTGTTGAGGGCAGTAACTTGCTGCTCGTTCGCCTATTTCATTAGTAACAACTTAGAGATTACCCACCTGACCAGAAGTCTCCATAAAAACACCTCGTAACACTTTCTCAGCACAAAGTTAACAAGGGGTGGATATGCACAAAGTGATAGAAGAAAGATGTCTCAGCAATCAAAACTGCCAGAGAACAGTCATCTTCTCAAAACTCTCTACAAACAGCTGGTGTTCCTTCTATTCTTTCTGGAATAGCACTGTGACTTTGTCAACACATTTCAGGAGCTCCTGGAGAATCAGTTACATTACAGCACCATTACCAAAGTCAGCACTTGCCTGGCAAAGAAAAGGAGAGGCACCACCGCAGTGGATGAAATGTCGCTGTTGCTTTGATTCTGCTCTTGTCTGCAGGAATTTGGAGCAACTTACCTAGCCATAAATGTTAGGAAACAAATGGGCTTTTTTTCTCTCTTCTCATGCAGCAGAGAGATTCTTAATGCATGAAGTAATTCCTCATGTCCCTGACAGTGCTGTGACTCAAACACTCAGATCGCTCACTGTATATCAAGGACAGCACTATTTTTGATAAGACAAGATGCTTGAGCTCTGTCGGGAGAGGAGGCCCTCTTTAAGTGTTGCTCACCTGATTTTGAGGAGAGTTCTCTACTCGAAAATGTGGACAAAGTTATACTTCAGTGATGGTAAGCTAGTGCAATATTGCTGCTTTTCCCTTTGGTCAGCCTTGATGCCATCTCCAGTGATAAACCAAATTTTCCCTTTCCCTGACAGCTTACAGAGGTACACCACAACAGCACAGCAAATGTATTGTTCATGAACAGGGCATGTCAGCTGCCTTCCCTGGGCACAAAAGCACTTGGGGAGAATGGTACAGCCAGTCCTCACCACTGTGCAGTATCAGGGAGGAGCTAACACACACCCAGCCTGGAAAGCCCCATTAAGTGCTCCCGGCTGCTGCAGTTCAGATAGAGCCCTTAATTCCAGCAAATAACCTGCAGAGCTGTCTGAACTGGTTCTAACAAGAAACTGCACAGCACAGTAAAGGAGATGCAATGAAATGCGCTCTCGACTTCCTTCGCCCACCGCTGTAATGGTATGAAATGTGACACTGGCTAACTTGTTTCAAGGGTAGATTTTCCAGACCACACAATGTTTTTGTTGCCACAGTTGAATTGCTAGTGTCTGTAAATACTTACATGTATCATAGAATCATTAAGGTTGGAATATCTTTAATATACTCACACGTATTTTATATTGATAAATATTTACATAAGAACATCTTAGCAAACTTTACATATCTGAAAAAGTCTGCCATTAAATTTGCTGTCTTGTTTAAGAACACCATTAATTGTTCTTACAAACAGAACCACAGATGTGAAGTCTACAGTATTGCTCAGGTCTCAAAAAGTCAAAACATGAATTTAGAATCAATTAAATTAAGAAGAAAGTAAACTTTGACCAGATATTCCATTTTGCTACTATTACTGTCATCCCAGAATGATTTCACCTCCATAACCCTATTTCCTTCACAAGTCTGCTCTTTGGAAAAGTTATGATTTAAGCAGAGATGCTGTGAATTTCAATATAAGATGAAGCCCACCCTATGGAAGGTGTACTAAGATAAACCCAGGGTATTCAAAGCACACCCTAATATGTGTTCAGACTACCACCAAAAGCAAACTTTGTTTACTTCTCAGGCATTAAAATCATGCAGACAGAATTTAGGTTCATCCAGTTTCACCTTCTGAAGGGTTAGGAACAAGGTAACAAACTTTTCTTTACAAGTAATTGCACAATCCAAATTTTTAAAAACACTTGAACAAACTAAAACAGATACTCTTGATGAATCCTCACCTTTCTAGAAATCAATCTTATCTTGAATAAGACTGGCCATTTATCATTGCTTTGAGCAGCATGAAACCTTTCGCTTTGTTTCTTTAAACATACTGTCATTAAAAGACGCTACAACAGGTTTCCAAATCCTAAACATCAAAGTTAACACTGTGTGACAACTGGTGTGTTCCAAACTCATCACATTTACTCATCTGTAACAGGGTAAATGACACAATTACCTGCTGTAATTACTGTTGCTGACAATATATTTTTCCTGGTGATTGGTCTGTGTGACTCAGAGCTGGTTATCTTTGTCAGTCAAGTCCAAATCTCCATTTCCATGTGACTTGGACATTAACTTACAAAGTATTTACAAATTAGTTCCAATATCTGCCAAGACAGATATTTGGGATAGTATAAACTCATCTTTTATTGCATGATTAAGCAGTGTACCACTCTAATATTATTTTGCATTAGAAAATAACTATTCATGATTGAATTCTGTGCTCCATTCAAATTAAATGCACCTTTATTAGTATATTGGGAGACACACTTAAACAGGTGAATAAAACGAAGGAATTAAATGTAAATAAATAAGAACATTGATATTTTTAAAAAATGCTCATTCCCAAAGAAAAACATGACCTTTTTTTTAAAAAAGGATAAAGCATTTAGATACTTAATTCTAATTGCTTTCTTGTGACAATTTTAAAGAACAGCTACAGAAGACAACAATGACTTTTGATTTTGAGCAGCGTGAGTTACGGGCTAATCAAGCTAGTTCACTGCATGCATTTCCCGTGGAATACCTTTTACTGCTAAAATATGAAATAGATACAATTCCTTGCACCATTTCTCCAAAGAATATATTTTAGAGGGTGGGAAAAGACTGCAAAATATGTCAGAAGGAAGCAGATACAGCCTTTTTGAGATGATTTGGAAGCTTGTCAGAATGAAAAAATACTCCTACAAAAACTCCTACAAACCATTTAGGTAGAGCAGCTTCCTATTTTATTGCTAAGCTTGTTGACAGAGCTCTTGGTTCTTGATAGAAATATTGATATATTCAAAGGTTTTTTTTGTTATTTGGTGAGATG
>WEKY01053595.1:111845-143245 GCA_013390045.1 Picathartes gymnocephalus | reverse complement strand
TATTCCTCTAACCTACTTTGTTTTGATTATATATGAACATTCTCATTAGACTCTAGGATTTAATTTCTCCCCAAATTAAAGCAAAGCTCAAAGAGTGGAATTAATAACATCTCTCATACTCCATAGGCACAGTGCTTTTCCCAAACCTGCCTCAGTATGCCAACCTGGGAGCATTCTTACGCTGGGTATTCTTTTCAAAACCCTTCGGATCACATTTTAGGCATAATTTTTGTCTTCACTTCGTGCTTGAAAGCAAAAGCTCTCCTGAACAGCCCTTTCCTAGTCGTTGGGAAGAACAGTCATGGTAAGAATCCCCTTTTCTTCCCAGCCTGACGCCACTGCTGACCACAGTTACTGCACAATTCACCCTCATTAATGTGAACAGCCCACTTACCTGCCAGTTTGTACTATAGGCCTCCCTCTTCTATTTACTGTTCAAGACAAGCAATCAAGGAAAACTATGAATGATGAGGTTTAATTAAGCTGCAACTCCATTACCTGGGATCCCCCAGGAATTACCCAGCAATTATTCACCTGCAGCAGATCATCCTTCCTTCTGTCGTTTCCAGCCAGTGAAGGGAGCTTCCATTGATCCCCCACAACTCAGCCTGAGCTTTGCCTTTCCACAGGTTTCCTTCTACATGAGAAGCTTGTTGCTGTAGCAAATCTCTGCCTCCTTTCTGTACCTCCTGGGGGTGGGATTCATCTCACCTGACGTTAGGGGTTTACAGAGAGAGGATGTAATGGCAGTCCAAAGTGGACCTAGAGACTCTCTTTGCTGTCAAAGGAAAGAATTAAGCACTACCAGGGTGAGATATGCTTTATTTAGATGCCTTAAATCTATTCCCAGCATATCTCTTCTCCTCCTGACAAGACATTAATGTAGACAATGATTTAAGGTATAGTTACAGACATCTGAGTGGAAAAGGACAAATTCCACTTTTAAAGAATCAAGTTACTACTTATAAAATACCTAACCTGTAGTAGGTGAGGCTCAGCCTGAACACTTGGCACAAGATGATTGTCCTACATGCATCCATCCAGCAAAATAATCCTGAATTTGGAGAGTTAACAACTGACTAACTTTAGAAATAAATTTATTCACCAGATGAGGATGACTTTCATCTTCCTTAACTTCAGAACAAAATATTTAGAGATTTAGCATAATTGCTTAATTTCTTTAAAAATGAAAGGACTAGATAATTTAAAGTCTACTGATCCTATTGTCTTCTTGACCCAAATCAAGCCTGACAGCTCCTTTTTGCCTTGGCTTTTGTTCCAAAACCCTAGATCTGTTTAGAAGCCTTTTCCTGAAATACAGTAAACCTATTATCACCCTAAGTCTTTGTCTGTCCTGATACTGCACTTTAAACCTCTAACTGATTTCAGTCCTTCTTGTTGAAGCCAGCAGTCAAAGACCCATCACTTTAAAATTCTTCTTTCAAGCTCAGCTAAAAAAATTGCAGTCCCAGCTCTAGAGAAGTGAGGCCAAACTGCATGAGCATGAAACCTGATTGTTCTAACTCTCCTTTTATGCCAACCAGTAACAAGTCAGTATTTTGCAAATAAATTGTCTGGGTAGATGTCTGCTGTGCAAAAATATTTCCTGTAAAATTACCCAAATGTAATTACTCTGGATTCTGGACTTGCAGTTGAGCATGATGATGGTTTATCTATTATTATGATTTCACAGTGGTGATTGGAATAAAGATTATTAAATGAAAATCCTCTTTATAATGGTCATTTAAACAAATAAACAGGCCAGATTTTCTTGATCTTTACAAGGCTTGTTTGTGCTTTGTCTAGAATCAGTAGGAGTATTGTGACAAAACCCCTGAGATTCAGCAAGGTTTCAAATGAAGCCAGATTAGTTTGGGATTTTTTGATTGTTTGGGGTTTTTTGTTTGTTTGTTTGGTTGGTTGGTTCGTTGGGGGTTTTGTTGTTGTTGTTTGTTTGGGTTTTTTTTTAGCTTCTGAAAATCACACACCAACTGAGCATTGTTGGGGTGGCGCACATAACCTGATGGTATAACACAGCTTTCAGCCTGGAACACCCTAACATGCCACTGTACAGACAAGAGCCAATGCTCCTGAAGGAAACAAAATGAGTCTTGTTCCTCTTGGAGTCATATTCATAGACCTGGAGTGAACCATCATTGGAAAACAATGTCAATCACATCAGCAACACCACTGCAAAAGGCTGACTTCACAACAGTGTAATTTTTGACTCATCTCAGTCTTTAGGAGGTGCTTCATTGTATTAAGACTAAGCTTGTGGCCAAGATTCATAAAATACAGCATTAAATAAATCATCTTTCTGTGATCAGTTTTATTTGTTAGCATCTGTGCATCTTAAAGCACTGGAAAAAGAATGTTCTGTAAACTTTTGCCATATGCATTCTGTCCACAGCCAACTTTGATAGCCAGATAAAAAGCCCTTATCTCCCCAAAACACAGGTAGACAGCGTTGTCAATAAGAGATGATTCATGAAAGCCATTTGCCTTATGCTGTTCCTCAGAGAAACTTGGAAGGGTGAGAAGGTGCATCTTACAGAGATTTATCAAGGTGATAATGGGAGAAGAGAGAAATCTTTCTTTTTCAGAGTTCTAATGGAAATCCAGCACTATTTCTTCCACCAGTTCAGAATTGTAAGAGAATACTCAAGGGATAACCAGCGGGTTTGTCCATCTGTGCAGTGCACTCAATACATAGGAACCTGGGGGACTATTTAGAAGGATCTCTGTCCCAGTGGCACCACTAAATGACCAAAGGGCTAAAGTAAAACTAAACCCAGTAGGCAGAAAGAGCACTGAGTTTACAGGGCTCCCCTGGAGGCTGATACCCACAACACCTCCAGACAGAGTGAATGATGCTCCTCCTGAAGCTTTCCTGTGCATCTTTTTCTCATAAATAAAGATGCTGAGTTGATAACTGGAGACAGATTTATGTATTTTGGTTCACATTTATGACAAGCTCAAATTTTTTTTATGTTTTTCATGCTTATTTTGAAAAAGGCTAACCATGGTCAGAGCCTAATGCTTCCTCTGCTAGGAGGTTTCCATGGAAAGATTTAGAAGGTATCACTGAAGGTCCTGCTCAGGCTCACATCAAGGAAACAAGCTTTTTAAAAATCCTTTCTAAAGGGTTTTGTTTCAGGAAATGGGAGAGTTTTTAGCTAAACCAACCTGAGTAATTTGTACAGGCAGAGGTCACTGTGGCCACTTAATGCTTTCAGATTTATTTCAGTTTTGAGACACTGTGCTCACCACCTGCTGCTCCAGCCTGCTGCTTTAACTGTGAGAAAGGTGAGAATTTTTTGCCCCTACCTACTTTGTATACTGAATTAAACAAGGAAAATCCCCCTGCTTTGTTCACAACAAGTCTTTCAAATATTACTGTTTAGACTGAAGAAAAAAAAGAACAGAAGAGTAATTATTCCCTATAATAATGCAGAGACTATAAGATTGTTTTAGTCTGTAAAAACCTAAAGTAAAAAAGTTTCAAGGAGAAATGTTTTGGTAGCATGGCCAAAATCCTTGTTACATCAAATCTGAGTCTGTTAGTTGTAAGGTGGCTGCCAAGCCAGTTCCTGTCTTTAACCAGAAATCCTGAGCAAACATCCCCAGCAGCTTGTGTGTGTATTTCATCTTGTTACCCAGACCAGGGGATCCAACACGTCACTGCCTACAGCTTCATTATTCCTGGGGCCAAGACCAGAGCACTGCAGTGCTCACCGTGTCGGGGACAGAACCCTCTCTTCCACTACAGCAAGAACAACAGAGTATTTGCCACAAGACTGGAGCCAGCCCTGTGTAGGCAGATAAACACTGGAATGCAGTTTCCAGGTATGGCAACTGGGTGATTTTTTGCTTTGAACTAGTTTTCTAAAATGACCAGAAAGCAAATCCAAAATGAGGATTTTTTAGGAGATTGAAGGGAAAGATACAGCTGCAACCCCTTGTAAGCCTAATGGGAAAACAAGTTCCATATGAACTGAGGAGTGGATAATTATGTGTTGCCTAAGAAAAATAAAACTGTTCCCTCCTAGAGCTTATTTTGTTTTGAACTTAAGTGCTGCTGGTGGATTTCTATTGAGGCAAAATGATGGGAACAGAGGAAAATGGGCAGGAGAAACTACACAGGATTTTGTATACAGGAACAAGAAAATATGCCAAATTAATTTCATAGAATCATAGAATCATCAAATGTTTTGAGTTGGAAGGGATCTTATAGATCACCTAGTTCCAAGCTCCCAAGTGTGGGCAGGAAATCTGGCTTTTCTTCATGTTAAAACAAGTATTTTGGAGATGGTGAAGTAGTTATTTATTGAAAGAGAAAGCAATATGCCTATTAAAGAGGGATTTAGAATGATACATGCGAAGTCAATGTATTTCTTAAGGGGAAAAATTAGGTGCTTTAAGGGAAAAAATACAGTTTCCTAATCATGTTTCAGTAGATAAATACATGGATCATAGAAGGCCACAGTAATTCCTATAAACCAACTGCAGCAGACACAGGGAGATGAGGCAAAACTGCAGGGGGCTTCTTAATGATGCTTGAAAAGAAGAGAAAAAAAAAGCAACAGCAAAACGAAAAGAAAAAATCCATTTGAAAACGTGCAGAGATTGGAAAGAATATGAAAATCAGCTTCCTCTTAAACTGTGATTACAGTGACAAGAGGGTTTTTTCTAGGACATGCCTTCCCATGGTCGCTCCAGAGGTGGTCACAAGTGCACGACTCAGGCAGAGTCACGCTGAGGACAAAACCAGGCTGGCTTCAGGTTTGAAAACCCCGAGGTAGCTCAAGGCAGCAAACTCACAGAAATAGTTCAGCACCAGCCTGGATGGAAAGTAAAGGAATTTCTTAGCTGAACAAAAAATGAGGCAAGACACAAACCCAGGAGTGTCTGGTCACAACAGCTATGCGATTAATGAAGGAAATTTTAACAAGGACTGCTGTGCTCATTTTAGGTCACACATTTTGGATTCACAAAATAAAAGGCTGGGTGAGGTTAGAAGGAACATCTGGAGCTCATGTAGCCCAAGTCCCTACCCAAGCAGGGCCACCCAGAGCCAGCTGTCCCAAGGACTGTGTCCAGACAGCTTTCCAGTGTCTGTAAGGGTGCAGAGCCCCCGGCCTCTCTGTGCAGCCAGTGACAGTTCTCGGTCACCTTCACAGCAAAAATTCATTTCCCTGTGCATTACCAGCCCTTGTAGATGGTTTGGCACTGGACATGTCTTTAATTCCAGTGGTGTGAAGTATTACCTTCAATAAACTCAGCATGCATTTTCCTTCCAGAACTGTAAATCTCAACAGCAAGTCCTACACACAGCTTTAAAATTGGGTAGTGGGTAGGACCTACTGCTTTTAATTCTCTTTTACCCTTTGCTGAACTGTTTCCTTTAAACTGCTGCTGCAGTCAATTTGCCTCTCCAGCATTACCAGTTGGTGGGATTTTATTTCGCTTGCATGTTTTGGCTTTTTGGGTTTTTTTATGAGTTATTGTTTGGGGGTTTATTGTAACTTAATTGTTTCTTCTCTTTTGAATGGTGGAAGAAAACATCCACATCACAGTGATGCAGCACAAATGACGGGCACTGGCCTTGAGGATATCCTGGCAGTGCCACAGCAGGCAGGATGTTGGCAGTGGCTGTGTCACAGGGCGCTGGTGACAGAGGTGGGCTGGTAGCACTGCTAATGGCACAAAATCAGCTCTCTGCTGCAGAAAAATGAGCTTTCTCACAGGACAGACAAATGCAGCATGCTGGGAAGTTGCGTGTGAGGACTTGTGCTTTTACAGATAAGGAAGAGGCTCACGGCAGGCTGCTGACCTACATTCACAGCTGAAGAGGTAGAGCTGACCCACAGGGAGTTGCATCTAACCTACCAACACAGAGGGAGTGCTACTCAAATGGACTGTGCCTTTTAAAGTGCCAAACTGAGCTGGAGCAGCTACATGGGGACAGGCTTTGTTCCTGCTGCCAAACATAAAAAGCAAACGAGATCAATACTGAATTACCAAGGATTATCTGTAATTGACAATACCCTTAATGTAAGATGAAGTTTGCACAGTTTCCAGTGCAATACACACTCCTTAGTAACTAACAAAGTTTTTTTCCTTTTCCAATCTCATTTAAACCGTGCCAGCCCCACTTCTGTCCTGGTTCCCAGTAAATGGATCAGCTGCTCCAAGGTAAAAATTCTGTTCAGAACCAAGAAAGCTCTGCTCTAGTCACAATTTTAAGGAAAGATTGTTTTCATAAACACTAGGCTTGTCTGTTTAGAGGTTTGATGCGTTATTGACAGCCATACAAGCCAGGTTATGCAGATGGAAAAGATGCTGCCTTTTTTAGGTATAATTAGCATTTCATTTCCTATCAAACAATTTCCCCATCATGTTGAGCACCACCAGAGCAATGGGAATATTCAAAAGAATGCTTCATTGCAGATTTTTGCTATTAAAAAACCCCAGCCAACAAAAACCTAAGCAATTTCTGAACTAAGGGGTATTTTGTGGTCCTTTTCTTTGTTGTTGTAGTTATTGTGGTTTTTTGTGTGCAGTGACTAATTCAGTAATTACTGAATTAATAGCAGGTACCACATCTAAAGCTTTAGGAAGGTTTGAACTCTCTATATTTTCTAGTGTTATTTGTTTTCTCTCATGGACTTAAAAAGTTACCTTATTAAAATGTCTTGCACAAGGGAAGTTTGAAGTGAATAGCATAATAAAAAGCAAACCAGTAATCCCTTTGGCTTTCCCCAGACCACTGAGGGATGATATTCTGTTCTCTCCAGCTCCTTGCTGCCTGTGTACAGCAGCCCTGTTGAGCTTCTAAGGGGCAAGAAAGGGGAGATGAACCTCCTGTTAGAACCATGCCAGGCTCTGTTGGGATTGGGGAGGGCTGCTGAGGAAAGGGGTGAGGGTCAGCAGCTCATCAGGTCACAAATCCAGACGCAAAATTTTGAATCTCTCACACCTTCAGAGGATTATTGTAGGCAACTGTTAGCCACATCTCCTTGTTTTGAGAAAATTTCCAGGGGAATTCCTGTCAAAATTGATGCATGCCCTTAAGAGGTTTGGGATTTAGTAGGAGGTTTTCCCCCAGCTGATCCCACCTCTGTGAGCTGAGGTCCTGCAGGCTGTAGCTGGATAACAAACAGGATAAGACCTTCCTGTCACAAGGCTACGTGATCATTATGGTGCTTTTCTGATTGCTGGGGGGGCTGAGAGGGGCTCTGAGGATGTAAAAAGACAAACTGCCTGATTCCTGCTGAATCCTAGGCCAAAATTCATGATCCTTAGGACATTTTAACCTGGCAAAAGAGACCCACACCTGACATACATTGTAATTAACAAAGCTTCTCCCTGACAGGATTTAACTACAGTTTGCCACCGATGTCAGCCGCTGCTTTAGACTTGATGTGTCATTTATGCTGCTCTTTCCTCCCACACGGTTTCTGTAAATCATGAGCAGTGTTTGTTTTGCTGTTCTGTGGCAGCAGAATGCCCCAGCCATGCTGTCTGCTGTGTGTCAGTCTAGTCACGGAGGTAAATGCACCCAGAAAAGGAGGCTGTCCGTTCAGAGCCTTTAATGGTGACATGTGGTGCTTGCCTGAGGTTTGTTATCACGCAGTGGAACCACAGGATCCTCACACTGTCACAATAACTGAAATAGGTTACACTAGAAAACCCAGTGGACTTTCCTGTGTTAAAACAAAGTTTCTAAAAAGTCATGGTGTAACCTTGACTATCCTTTCCAGAGGGAATACAGAACATAAAGAACAAATGTCTGTGGCCTCTAAGCATAATATTTTTACCTTTAGAATGCATTAACCACTTTGCAATTTAGGTCTTCTAGTCATGCTTTGATTGGAATAGAGGTGAGTGGCAGCTGTCCCCTGCAAGCAGAAATGTCCCCTGCAAGCAGAAATGTCCACTCCTGATGTCCCCAGCAGGACAGTTTTTAATGCCCGTACACAACAAATAAGAATCTGCAAGAAATGAGCCATAATTACTGTCCTGTAGTAGAAAATGGCTTTAGAAGGTTTGCAGAGTGACCAGTTACTTTCTAATTTAATAATGTTACTGATCTTTTGCTATGATGGGCTCTCAGGCACGTGGTGGGATTCTTGTGCAGGCTCCTGTCCTGTTCAGCGATCCTTGAGGATCCCTTCCAGCTCAGGGTGTTCTGTCATTCTGTGTTTGTGTGTGATCACTGGAAAGAAATTTTAAAGAGACAACTTAATAACACTCGAAGAACAAGACTTCATAGTATATTAAGTTGAAAAGTGGACTGTGAAAGGTTCTAACAGCAGGGGTTTGATTTCTGTGGTAATTGGATGTACACAACAGAATTTAAGAAATTATCTATAGGATTGTGGTTTCTCTGTTAGCTACATCCCTGAGACTTGTGTAGCCAGCCTTAAGCAAAAGAACAAAAATACCTCAGAGGATTTTCAGGCTTACTTGTCACCTTGAGATAAATACCAAAATTCAAGTAATTTCAAAGGGAGCTTGAAAAATGCAGCAATAAAATGAGAAGTATTGGGCAACCATTCATATTTGTTGAAAGGATAAAAAAGATTTATTTTCTGTATAATCAAATCCACACATAAGCATCTGTTTCTACTATTGTATTCCAATAAAAGTAAATTAAATGGTGTCAGAATTGATGGCTTTTCCTTGGGAAACAGATAACAGCCACAAATGAGTCTATGGAAATGAATCAAACTATGGGTTCAACTCATATTTTTTAAAGAGAGCAGGAAAAACCAAGCTGCCATGTAAGGACAGACTATGATGGTAACTTTCCTTCATTCCTTTTACACTAAAAACTCTTTAATTATCGTCTTTAGGGGGTTTTTTTTTGAGTCTTAAAAGATTAGGAATGATACTGTAAGCCAGTGGCAGCCAAAGAAAAGAGAAAAAAATTCTCTTGTGAAGGGAAAGTTTCAGACATTGACAAATCTCCATCAGCTCCACGTATGAAAGCATTTTTAATCTGGGCTGTTTCTTTCTTCTGCCAGATGAGTCACGGATAGATGGAGGAGTTTGTAGTGCAGCAGACATGAAAACTGTTCCTTATTATAAGCCAATATAGGAAATTGTACACAGAAATGCTTTATTTAAAGACAGACACACAAAAGAGTTGCAAGAAGCTGTTCCTGCAGTCTCACTTCAGCCTCCCCTGGCTCAGACACTCCTGCACTCCTCCAGCACCCCGGTGATGCCCCGACACAGCCAGCACAGAAACACCCTTGGGGCTCCGCTCCCAGTGCCTGCATCCTGAGAGAAGGCTGTGTTTTCCTTTTTAAAATATTTCTGCCTTCATAACTGTTCGGCCTGTACATGAAAGGAGACAGTAACACCCCTCAAATATCCCTGGGCTTGCACAGAAAGTGGTTTTCTCTTATGGCATTCACTAAACTTGTTGCTTGACTTTGCAACCCAATGTTCTCAAACTGGAAGTTAAGCATTCCCGCACCATTTTTTTTCAAAAAGAAAAAGGCTTAAGGTTCTTAGCATGTGTGGCCCAGTCAGCTATTCATTGGCTCCATGAGAAAAGATGAAGTTTAAGCTCTGATCAAGTCAGCAACAGACCCCTCTTGACTCAATAAAGTCAGGCTTTACTTTGGACTCCAGTTCAAGGTTTATCACTGCATGAGAGTTGCAGGAGCGGGTGACAGCAGTGATCTGGGACTTGGGACTCCAGATCACAGGAATCCAGGACATTCTGTTCCAAGTATCTGTCCCTAATACTTGGCTCAGTAGAATGTCCTGCAAAGGGCACAGAAGGAGCAGCTGTCAGTGGAACAGCCAAGGTGGGATCAAAACCCTGGGAGAGGGATGAAAGATGAGCTGCCACTGGCTGCCTCAGTCACTGCTGGGACCCCAGCAGGAAGACAGAAACCAAGATCACTTAAACAAATATTTTGAGATGTTAGAAGAGGTTAAAATATCAGCATTATTGCTGTTGTTTTCAGAAGGACTTGGCCCCTGTGCAAAATGAGTCAACCTAATGTAAAGCACGGGGCTATGTCATATTTCTGTTCTCCTGCTTAGTGCTGGGAATCGGAGGCACAAAAGGCACAGGGGATCTCTCAGTTCTCCCAAGGGGTCTCAAATGACCTCAGAGATCTGCTGCAAGGGCGCTGCTTGTAGCTTGACCAGATTAGGCCTGCATGATTACCCTTTTTAGGCAAACTTCACAATTTAGAAATACATAAGCATTTGTTTACCCCTCCCATGACCTCTAATACAGAAGAAACTCTGACAATTCTGTTCTATTTGTCAGACAGCAGCAACAGCAAGAGCTGAGACTGAAATTAGGAGCCAAGCAAAATCCTGTATTTTCATGCAATGCCAAAATGTGTCTCCTTAAATTTTTAATTCTTTCCATTGCTATGTTGGAAGCTAACACTGAATACAACAAAACAAAACAACCTGCAGTAAATTACTGGCAAATGAAAGATCCAAAGTATTTTTTCTCCCCAACAAAAGGTAATAAATGGAACAGCTACACTAATAAAGAAAAAACTATTTCTAATTTATGGAATGCTAAAAAAGCAGTATTCATCCAGTTACTCTGGGGAAATGGACTGTAGTAGTAAATATTCTTTAAATATAGACAGAAAGGAAAGAGAAACTGACTTAAAACAGGAAACCTCACTATATAAACATTGCTGAATGACGGTGTCCAAATCCAAAACAAAAGGTTCCAGTCCCTGTGAGACAAATGTAAGACTGACTCATCCAAACTTCTGATGTAAGAACAGCTCTATACCACACATGGGAGAACACCACAGCATCCTGTAGTCCCCACCTATAATGCATTTCTGAATGTTTAAGATGTCACACATGTCTCACTTTAATGCTTTTATTAGTATAAAATGGTACTTGAAGTATTTTTGACATTTGACTTACAAGACAAAGAGACACTCCCCTAGTCACAACCAAAGTCTGGCAGAGGTAGAAATAAAAGTCATACTTTACACATAATCCCCACATTAGCAGAGTTTTCTGTAGCTGACTGAGCTGGTCCTTCTCAAGGACACCAAAGCTTTCAGCTCCTGAACAATTTGAAATGCATGGCTTGAGTCCTCAGCAAGAGCTGCTTGTCTATAGAGATCTGTCCTTGTAGACCTCGTAAGGTAAACACAGAATCTCTTTCTAAGCTGGAGGAAAAGACTTCATTCTGCAAAAAACAAAACTAGGGTCAATAAGTTAGTATTCATTTCTCATCCCTTCTCTAACACCATGAGATCCCTGCTGCAAAGCCTGGTGTTGGTGTTTTGGGACACGGACACACACACATTGTCTTACATGGAAAGAGAAAACTCATTGGGAAGGCCTGTAGGCAGCAGCCTGAATTATCCTAGACAGTTTGAATAGTTTTGCAAATTATTCTGCATAGATAAATGTAGGGAGAGAAGGAACCATGGAATTAAAGAAGAGAGAGCAGTGGAACAGGGGAATGAAAGAACAAGAAAGTAGAAATTATCCATAGGTTTGCCTTTTATATACACAAACAAAATTCAGCTTTTAATAATAACAGAAATTTAAAATAACTTTTAAGTACTTAAAAGAGTAACACACATATATTTTTCAGTTCAACAGGCAAGACAGCATACTGTACATTTGAAATAGGAACTGGTACACAGAAATTTGATCCAGCTCCCAAAAATGAGAAAATTTTGCTGTTTAACTAATTTCTATATCTCTAAAACACCATGGTGACCTTTATGGAGTCTTCCTTTGATGGCTTTTATCCATTGTTTCAAGCCCAGTATAGCTAAACCCAGGAAATTCCATAATCTTCCCAAATCTTTTCTTTTTTCTCACTGTAGACAGCAGTGATCCTGTCCTACTTCCCAGGTAGGGAACCTTCATTTCCCCTTCTAGGCCACAGAGGTTTTTGTGCACCTTAACTCCAAAACTAAAAGTTTTCCAGAAAATAAAGCTTTTCCTAGATTTCCCAAGGCAAAAAAGCTCTTTTTCAAGTTTTCATCTCTTTATTATGATTTTTTTTCCTTTGTTCACTCTGAATTCCGCTGAACAGATCGTTTTCCTTGCATGGCCTGTTGGTGTGACATCTCAATTTCCACATGTTTTACTGCCTTCCCCATTACAATCTCTGCAGGCACAAACTGAGTGCCCAGCCTTTCCTGGTCCTTCACGGGCCAGCTCACTCCTCCAGCACAGAGCACTTGGCACAGCTCTAAACCAGCCACGAGCCCTCCCTCCCTCTGCATGTCAGATGTGAAAAGACACATCACGCTCTTGCTTACCATCCTTCTTCCTTACTGAGCTCCCCAAAACTTTGCTAGATCACCTCATTGTTTATTCTCAACGCCTCCATTTTTACCACTCATAGAGATATAAGATTTTTGCTTTTGATAGGAATCTGCCTTTGGGCATGTGAAGATCAGCCCCTGTCATACTGACAAATACCTTCCTATTGCCTTGTTTACTCTCATCTATCTGTCAGCATCCATCATATCCAGCACTCATATGCTTGGAATATTATATTTTTCAGCAGGTATTGCCTTTTCTGTTCAAGAGACCAGCACACCTGTGAATTTTAGGTGTTCTGCCCCTTCCCAGAAGGGCTGGGTGAGTTCATAGTAGGTCACAAAAGCTGAATTTAATTTCTCTCATCGGGAAAGGTGCCAAGAAACTTTAATGCAGGATTTTCTCAACTGACGACTACAGAAACAGGGATAAGAAAAATGCAAGAGAAATTGCAAAACTATTTATATTAAATATGGATCTGTTTTATCATCTGAAAGCAAAATGCATTTGTTTAGCTTGAAAAAAGAAGAGCTGGCCAGGCTGGCCAGGGCTTGGAGCAACCTGGTCTAGAGGTCCCTGCCCATGGCAGCGGGGTGGAGCTGGATGAGCTTTCCGTCCCTTCCATCCCAAGCCATTCTGTGATTCTATGGAAGGTGGGGGAACATGGTCTCATTTAGAGCTGAGGGCAAGGATTGCTCTTGGACCAGGAGCTCTCGTGCCAGCCCAGTGCTGTCACAGCAGGGAAATGCAGATCAGGCACAACCTGCAAAGCTGCACTTTCATGTGCACGGTTTCCCTTGATCCTTTACCTATAGTATGCAATTAACGTTTCAAGTTAGACAAAGCATTATCATTTTGACAAGAAGGCTAGATAAAAGGGATAAAATATGTATTTTAATTCTGGGTTTTGTTCAAGTTATGTTTTAATTCGTGACTTGTGTTTTTTAATTACATGGGATTACTATCTCAAGAAAATGTCATACATCAATCCCTAGAGTCTTCCAGCTAGAAATCTGAGGGTGTATCTCTAAAGGCAAAGAATTTAAATCCACGTTTGCTGTACTATGCTCTGTTCAAAATTTACAGTGAAGAAAACCAGTCAAACAAGAACCCTGATTGTAAAGAGGCAGATGAATATTTATTCCCAGCAGAATATCAATAATAATAATAAAAAGCTGAGCTTCCTTTAGCAGCAATTTCCTAGGAGACATTTCCTAAGACATCCTAGGATATTCCACATCTGTAGGTCACCATCAGGTACAGGCTGCAGAACTAAACCTGTACATTGTAGTCATAAGCAGTACAAAAACACAGTGAGATGCCAGTCCTTTCCAAATGCAATCCCTCCATACACCCAGCTGTGAGAGTGAGAAACCCTCACTTTGTGGAATTTAGAGTGCTCTTTGTGCTCTTCCTGAAGGTCCAGCAGAGAAAGGCACACTCAGTACTAAAATACGGAAACTGAGTGCTGAAAATACATCTTTTTCAGTAGCTGAGAACTAAGCACAACTGTACAATCATCCAGGAGACCTCTAATACCTATATTTAATCTTTTTCATTTAGGCATAAAGCTATAAAGATATAAATTTAGATTCCAACATGAGCCCCTAGTAGTTACAGTCAAAAGTACACACAAAATACTAACCATGGGAATCACTTTAATTTTTCAACTAGTTATTATTTCCATACTTCACTATGAGATGTTTTAACTGAATATGAATTTTTCTTCTCTCCAGGTCTAGATAGTAGATATGAATCTCCTCAAAAAGCTCCAGGGACATAACTCATTTTATAAGAAAAAAAGTAATAATACAAGTAATAGAACCATTAGTGAGAGAAAAGGAACACAGTAATTATTGTGAACAATATAGGTGTTCTTCACACACTGGAGTCCTCTCAACTTCTCTACAAAGAGAGCTACTTTTTATTCTTTGCTTTTGAGAAAATATTGAATCGATTACATAAACATAATGTTCAGGTTTTGCAAATACTTGTTCAGATTTTGAAGACATGGAAAGAAGAGAAAGGCAGCCACTCCTGGAAAAAAAGCACAGCTTGATGTCTGATTTTTTACATATATCATCAAAAAGATTGTGGTAGCAAAATTTGTGGTGAAAAAGGCCCGTGACTAGCAGCAAATGCTGCCCACAAATCCTGACTTGTTCAAAACCTGCCTGGAATTTTAAGAGACCTGTTAACCTGTTTGGTAAAACACTCCTCATACAACTTCTCCAAGGATCTTGCTACCAGAGAGTTTCACTGACTATTGAAGATTTTCTGTGTACTTACCAGTCGAATCTCTTGGTAACACGATGCTCAATTACTCCTACCAGTGATCCTCCAGCTGTCTCCCACTTCTACATCAGGCCTCCCACACAGACACTCCCAAAACAAGCTGATAAGTGCAACAAAGAAGATCACATTATGCCTTCATATATGTGTATTAGTTTGATTGCACACAGCAGAGTGTTTAGCCCCAGAGCTTAGGGACTTTATATTCACCACAGCCGTTCTGTTCAGTGCAGATGGAACTTCTCACTTAGACCAGACAGACCCTGCACAACGTTACAGAACTGAACCCTTGCACAGGGTGTGTGGTAGAGGGAAAAGCACTGACAACCATTTTTCCTGCAAGGGCTCTCTCCCACAGCTTTGCACTCTCTGGAGAAGGCACATCCACTACAATAGGGCTGCCCTGACAGCTCCTGCCAGGTGAGTGAGCATTTGGGAAGGGATCAGTTCATATTCAAACACCTTCCACAGATTGCATCTGGAAATACATCATCCAGACCAAACAACAGGATTGTTCATTAAAATCATCTGATTGCAAGCACTTATCTTTGTGTTCAAAACAAAAGAGAGAAAAAGAAAGAAGAGCTCCTTTTTTCAGTCCTTTGTACCATCATCTCTTTCTATTAGAGTCTGCCTATTGCACAGAGACTTTACCATGATTGGTTTCTTTGACAATGTATTTCTATTGCTTTTCATTTGAAAGGAGAAGGTGACTAAAAATTAAATGAATTGTTCATTAAATAGTTGCCCCTGCTTTGAGAAAAGGTTATCCTTTCTTTGGATTCTTTGATGCTGTGTTAACGATGCCTTTTTTTCCATAGGCTTTGTGCATAAAAGACAAGCTCTTGGAGAAAAAATTGGAAAATAAACCTTATCCAGTCCATCCCTCCCATGATGGTAATTTAAGAGATAACTGTTTTCAAGATAAAGCTGATTTCTGATAACAAAAGAACCACTGTTTAAAATTGGAGTCTGAAACTCTTAGCAGATGATTGACAAGAAAAATAGTCCAGTAGAAAGATTGGCCATATTGGCTGATGGGGACTTATAACAATGAAAAATAAGGTAGCAATCATAAATCAAAATTACTCTGCTAAACTCTTTCGGGCTAGAACTGTGTTTTCTTTGTTTGTATTTTGTTTTAACTATTGATACATTTAGACACAACAGGAATGTAGGTCATCTCATATGAAATTGCATCCTAAAAAGGAAAAAATATTAGCCAGCTCCTTGTTTCACCCATCCTCTGCCTGTTTGTAGTGCAGATATTCTGAGTCATGGTGTGTGAGTTTTGTGGGTTGTTGATGGTTTTCCCCTCTCTTATCTTTCATTTATTATTGCTAATGTAATCAAGTTTACTTGTTCTTATAAGAAAACAAGTTAGAGCATAAATAAAGATATGCTCGGGATTAGCATTTATTATTTCTTGAATGCTGCCTTATTCAGGAATATGTATATAAGAACTTGTAGGTAAAAGTCCAAGAACGATGTTTTAGATTCATATTATTTTTTGCCAAGGGATACTTTCATACTCAACAAATTACAGAGCAATATATCTAACAACTCAAAGGTGTCAGCACCTACAATCTCAGGACAGATGTAGAAAAATGATGCACGATTATGTTCCTTGCCTAGAGAGGAAAGGACATATGCTAGTTGCTTTTTTAATTATTCTGTGGCATTGTTCACCAGCTATGAATATATTGATCAGAGAAGGGGCAATAAATGTCATCCAAAGTCCCCCATTAATTATCATTGTTCTTTCTCTACTCAGTTCTTCCTATCCTCAAAACATTTATATTCTGCATGCATACCCTACCAGAGCATGGTGGGTGGAGGAGTACTGAGGAAAAGAGATGGAAAATACGTGAAAAAATATACCAAAGAAGTAAGACATGGCCAGGAGGTGTTAATAGCAGCAGGCTGGACAAGAGGCTCTGGAAAAGTCTCCTCAAGAAGAGTTTGGGTGCAGTGCAGCTGCAGCATATTCAGAATTACACACCAGATAAAGGGCCTGCAGTCTGCTGCCTGGGGAGCTGACCCTTGCATTGACTCCATTCAAGGCATGTTTGCTTTTTTACCAATAAATGAGTGTTTGGATGGTTTCACAGCAGATTCCGACTGGCTTGCCAAGGAATGTCTTCATTTTGGGAGGTAAAATTACCTTTTTATAGTTCTATATATAATTAATCCCTAGAAAATTTCCCTCAAAAACACTTTGGGGGCAAATGAACAAGGACTGGAGAATTATGTGGTGCTCAATCCCTGTCCCATCAACCCCTAGCTAGCTCTATAACTAGCTCTCAGTTCTGAGACCTCCAACTCACACTAGCGCAGCTCAGTGGTGATCAGTGTATAGGATGTGTTTAGGCTCTTAAGGAGACTCCAAAGCCTCTCCTTTGGCAATGCAGGACCTTCCAGAGTGTTCCAATGACAGCAGGAGAACCATGAGTTGAAGCTAGCACCAGGTCAAACTCCTGGAGCATATTTTTCTTTTTATCAATACCCTCTTCCCCTGGAGCTGAGCAAAGCTGGATGCTGCTCCACATGTACTTCTGAGTCTCAGGGACATCTGGAGAGCACATCTGACACAGAAGACAAGAACAGCTGGGTGTCTGCAGCACACTGGGGCCAGGAGACCCCCAGAGGTCTCAAATAAGTGTTGAAAAGCAGACCAGAAAGCCCAGTGCTCAGGGGGGTCCATATGCCAGGGTCATGGGGGACAGGAGCAGCAGATGTTTCTTGTGCTCCTCTGGGATCTCCTTGTCCTTCTTTCTCTCCTGCCTTCCAAGATACTGACACTGCTGGAGTGGCAGGAATCTACAGCTGCACGTTGTCCTGCAGTTTGTGATTTGGACAATCAACACTGATTGACTTTTTCCTCCAGACTCAGTTGGTGACCTCGTTCTGATCATCCTTTCCCCCAGCTATGTTCTGCCAAGGGTGTTGGCACTGTCAGGATTGTCTGGAAGGTGCTGCTCATTCCTGAGCCAGCTGGAGCCCTTAAAGTTCTCAGAAGGTCTGGATACACTTCCAGTGCCTGTCCTGAGCTGTGAGCCCAGACATTATACATGTACCTCTGTATGATTATTGATGAGCTCTAGATAGGTCTGAAAAATTATAGCTTCAACCTAAACCTGAAATATAATTCTGAGGGTTGTTTGCAGAAAAAATCAACAAACATAACAACTTTTTTCCTTAGCAGAAAAAAGAAATAACTGTTCCATTTCACTCAGTTTTAACCAGGAGTTAAATTTGCAGTTGTTTGAAAATTGTTTCATCTTTCTCAGTTCTTTAAAATTAAAATGAAAAGGGTGGGTGACTGTAGGAGCAGAAAACATGACCTACAGCAGATGTGAAGTAATTGAAATCATCTAGCCTTGAATATAAGAAGGAAAACAATAACAGCTCTAAGATAAAGAAAGCAAATTATAAAGCATGACATGCTCCACAGCCATAATATATGTGTTGTTTTGACAAATATTTTCTTCTGTATTATTACAGTGACTTCTATTGAAATAGGGAAACTAACATTTGGGAGGGAAGAGTGGAGGAAATTGATTAACTGTGTCTCATTTTCTCCCAAATATCTAGATTTAAGAATCAGAAGCTGCATATAGCACAATGGTGTCACATTTGTTTGGAAATTATTTCATAATGGCTCATCTCACCTTAGGTGGAGAAGGGATAGATTTTGTCACTTAATTGTATGTCTGAAACATCACTCAAAAAGGCTGCAAAAAAATGCAATGGAAGCAATGGAATGTTGAGAAGTGAAGGGAATAATCTGTAGAAGCCCAGAGATTTTTGTGAGCCCTGTTCCCGTGGTACCCAATGGCACCTCTTTAGAAGTGAGTAAAATCTCACTGACACAAGTAGGGTGTTGCATGGGAGTCAGGTCTATCACTCAACATGTCACTGGTTTTTTGTTATCTACTCAATTGCCATCATTTTTAGAAAGGACTTGGAAGAGGAAAGTAAAAAACAAGACTAAGATTCAATATATTCACTGTTAATCTTTATCTCATGCACATCTGAGGTGTCTTCACCTCCATATAAAGGTATGTTTTTAGTACATTTTTTGCCATTCTAAGGAATCATAGAGAAATATCTGATCATTAACCAACCGAAGAGACACCTTCCATTTGAGACAGACATACAACAAGCCTTCCAAGCCAAGAAATCATATTTTATCACAGTAAAATACTTTGTTAATCCTACAAAGATGTAAAACTATTGTATTTCAGAGTACTTTTTCTCAAGTATTCTTTCAGTAAATAATCTAACAGCAAAACTTAAATAATAAGGCAGCTTACTGCTAGGGAATCTGTGAGCTTGGTTTTGTTGTTTAAAAACAAATCCTGAAATAATATTTGAAAACCAAGAGAATCTGAGTTATTATTATCACTGCAACTACAGAAATATTTAGTAGCTTTATACTTCCACTTGTAAAAAAAATGAAGGAACAAAGGAACTGTAAGAGAACCCGTCTTTTTAGCTCCAAAATGGAAAATTTAGGAAGTTACCTTGAATAAAACCTACATCTTGTACATGTCAGTCAAGCTTCTAAAATCTGGAATAAAAAAAAGGCCACAGTGATATATTCAAAACACTTGCAAAGAGAAGTAAGGATAATATTTCATTGCTATGAAATCAGCAGCTTTTCAGTTACTTAGAAAGTACTAGCACAGATAAAGGCAGCTAAATATTAGTTAATGAGAACCTGAGGAGTAGCTGGGTTCTACACACTCCTTTTGTTCACTAAAGCAAAGTTCAATTAAAGTAGAGAGATTTAATTTACCTTGAGCCAGGAACCCATGGGAGGAGTAACCAGGCCTCCTCCTCGGCTTCCATCAGCCCTGGCAATGCAGGAAATCATGCATTTTGGGGGGACAGATTTCCTGATTTTGCTTGAAGGTTCTATAAGGAAGGCAGAAGATTTCTCAGCTCTAAAAAACCCAAAGAAAAACAACCATACAAATCTGAACACCCCTAAGTATAAGAAGGTGATGGTGTCTAATGTATTAGAGGCAGGAAGCAAGGCTGAAGGGTCTGAACAGCAGCTGGCATTCATGGAACTCCTGATGATTGTCCTGTCTGCAGCCGCAGCATGATGCCTGCATCCCAGCGTTTCTGTCCTTACCTGGCAGCTGTCAGCGTGTGACAGATATAAATTACCTCTCAGGGCACTTTATTTTATTTCTAGTAAGGAACTGAACACACATGGAAAGTTCAAGCACCTCCTGTTTTCAGCAAGAGCAATATTTTCATGCAGCATTTGCCAAAGGACCTTGCCTCAGTCATTTGCACATGAGCACAGATCCACTCAGCTGCTCTCTCAAATGCACCAGCATTTCCCCTCAGCCTGGGTGAAAGATGCAGTGCAATCTTTGTTCCCTCCAGTGTGTTGCATAGGAGAGGAAAAATGCAGGAACTGGGACAATATTCACTTAGCAGTCCAAGGTGAATTGTGTTTTTATAACTGATTAGTATTGCTCTGCCATTGCATTTCTCATTAAAATCCCTTTCTTGAAGCTAGGTACAATTTGCACCATGTTTTCCACTTGTTTGAGCTTCAAGCTGTCGCTCAAAAAATTAATTTTAGCTGGGTTCATCTTTCCATCACAATTTTTTGTCACAGTGGTTGATTAATTCTATGTCATTGTTTGCTCTTTTGCAAGATTAATTGCAGGATGAGAGAATAGATGACTTTCTGGTGAGGGAATATATGAAGTTATTGTAATTCCACAATGCTGGAAAGCAAATTTTTCCCCATCTGACTTCAGGCAGCAAGCAAATGATGTAATGAAACAGGTTTGGTCTGTTACTGGATCAATAACTGACCCACAGAAAGACCTTCTGGAGTTTTTTGGTTAAGTTCCATTTAAAGTCTCCAAGCCCTAAAAGTCTGAAAAATATATTCTGAGCCCTGGAAGGAGACAAGCCATATTCACAGGCCAGACAGACTGACCAACGATGGACAGGTCAAGCATTTAAACAAATATTTCCTCTGGAATTCTGTAGCATTTTATGACAGAGATTTTCCCTAAGTGGGGCTTGTGCTGTCTCAGCCCAGGTGAGTTGGCATCTCCAGTTGTAATACACTTAAAACACAGTAGATTTGGGTGAAGTAAGGACAGGGAGAGGGCTTGGGGATGCTTTTTTCAGTCTGTAATGACACAAAATAGACATTATTTTGTATTCAGTCAACCTTTCATTGGCTTCCTTTAGTATACATTAATTTCCCCACAGAGCTGCTAGGCAGAGCACATCTTCAATGCTGTGTGATATCCTCATGGAGTTCTTTTCTGTACAAACCTTATTTATTCAGCTCTTATTCTATTTATTCTCCTTACTGATCCTTCGCAAAACACTTCTTAGACAACTGAATTGATATTTCTCTACTGGTTTTTCATTTAAGTTTGAACATAGTCTTTCTGGTCCTCATTTATCCCATTGTATAGAGAAATAAAAGGTTCTCCAGAAATGTCTATGCTCCCCAGATGCATAACACTGCAATTGCTTGTCCCCTCCTGCACTGAAGGCAAGGAGAATATTCCTCCAGTTTCTATGAGAGCAAGTTTAGGCACTGCTTGTATAAATTGATTTCATGAATAACGAAGAATGAATTGCTTTGCATCATAAGGCATCCAACCCAAAAATTCATGGTATTGCATAAATGCAATAATGTTGTCCATAATCTGTGAGATTTTTACTATTTGAATTAAATCTATAAATACAGATTGAAAGTGGGTTTTCAGTGTTCAGCAGAACTGGGTAAAAAAGGAAAATGCTTGATATTTTAAATTTTTGTTAGTTTTCCCCAATCAGCTCTAGTTTTTTGCATGGACAAATTTGGGTGTTCATTGCCATTACTCTTTTTTGTCCCTTGACACTTGTGAGCAAATCCAGTAGGACCAATGGGGACAATTCAGGTAAGAGAAGGCAATAAAGCACATTGCTTCACTGGTGTTAAACCCTCTAACAGAAGTCACAAACCACCTGAAAACAGCATCTACTCCAAACTGCCCTGAGCTGCATGAATATATGGATATAACCTGAATGTTAGCCTGAATTTTGCAACTCTCATTGAAATAGATTATGAACACTAAAAATACCTCCTCCTCGACAAGGAGATAAATATAACTTTATTTATATTAATTATCCTTTTAATTTTTTCTAAATTTAACCAGAAAAAAATAAAATTAATTTTTTTTAGGAATGCACTTCAATGTAGTACTTGCAATTTTTAGTCTTTGAAAGCTGAGCTGCACATTTTTTTCTGAAAAAAACCCTCACTCTAGTTTATCCCAGAAAAATACACTACAATGTTGGAAGCACGTACTAGTCTTTTATAGTAAAAGCTGACTGTAAAAAAAATTCACCTCTCCCCAGTGTACAAACTTAATAAAATATTTAGAGTTTCTGTAAACAGCATCAAGCTGCTCATGCAGCCATGAGGGAGAAGTTCTGGAGTGACTGGATTGAGCTACTGGAACAAGTGTTTTGGTCGCTGCTCGTATTGGCCATGCCAAAAACCTTCCCTTCATGAATCCTGCTAGAGGAGGATCCCTGTGCGCCCAGGAATGAATAACTGATCACCGGAGACTTGTGTGCCTAGAACACAGAGGGGAATCAAATCCTAGATACAGATATTGTCAATGTGTTGTCACCTGAACAGCATGCAATTGCTTCCTGATTTATGTCTCAGGATTGCTTTAGGAATAGGGAATGCAAGCCCCAGACCAAAACCCAGCAGCCTGTTCAGTTTATTCTGTTTACTGTCTTCCATATTCAAACTTTTCCCACGTGTCCTGTAATATCTTGTGAGACAAATCTGCCTCCTAAAATTCAGACCAAAGAGGAAAGTAAACCTGGTTTGACTTTTCCAGGTAAAAAAATTTGTGTTCTAAGGTAAACTGATGTACCCTATTGAGTGAAATCATCATTGTCTTACAGCATCAAGCCTGTGACTTTGGAAGTCTGGCTTTGGGGACTTACTTCAAAATTTAGCAGGAACAACATGGCTCAATCCCATCAGGAAAATCCCACGAGTAACTGGAAATTTTCAGTATTGAAATTCAGTGAATTACTGTGGGAGCAATCTCCATGTTCCTTATGTCCAGGTAGCAATGGTGACGTCATGTTCTGCGTGGAAGAGGCCAAAGAAATACGTGGGATGTTGTAACTTACAGAGAGTACTCTTTTTGAAGCTATTTTCCCTGCAGGAGTATTTAATACATCCCTCTCCATATGATCTCTCCAATGCCACACTGCAGTCTTCAAGGAGGCTGAGTAATTTCTGCAATTCCTCTTCAGTCCCAGCTCTTTCAGTCTTCCTGCACCACAGCAATGTGTCTGGGGGAGAATTTGCAATTTCTTGTCACAAGGCAGCATCTGATAATCAAAATGTCATCTGTGCTATAGTCGGCAAGTCAGGAAATGAATTAATGAGCCATAACATATACATAAAGAAAAATGCATAGTTTTAAAAGCTCATGGTTTTCTCTTTCAGTGAAAAGCTTTTCTTAAGCATTTATCAAGGCACCAGGATTTCAAGAGAATTACTCAGATGTTTAAAGCTTGTTATTTGCTTAAATATCTCATAGCATGAGGAAACTAAACTTAATGAGCAAATTTCGCTTGTTCACAATATGCAATTTTTTTCTAGTTTTGGGACTCTTGGGCATTATAATGAACAAAGCTAGAAAGCAGTAATAATTACGTAGAATTGCATCCAGAAAGCAAATCTGGATATATATAGGAGTGTAAGATTTTACAGGATTTTTCCCCCTCCCTCCAGGCCACAATACTCATTTAGCAAAAATGCAAAAGGGGAATATACATCAGTAAATGAACAAAGTCTCAAACGATTTACATTTTTAGATACTTCTGAGGAAGCAGGACAGCTTTTTTAGCTACTACCAGGTAGCACAAATAACTGCAGATTCAACTGCCTGGTTTTCTGAAACTTGTCAAAGAGCTTAATAGAAAGATAAATGAGAACTTCAAGCTTTAGGCTTCAAATCCTTGGTATCTGTCAAGATACAGCTTTAATACTAAACTTCATCCCTAATGCAGTCTCCAAATTCAAAATGAAGCTATAAAGTGTGGTTAAAGGCTTTTATTTTGCATCTTAAATTCCACCCTGGTGTTCTGTTCAATATACTTGATTGCAGGGAAGTCCTTTGTGCTTTGAAATAATATTGCAGCTCATATCAGAGCAACCTGCCTTACTTTTACCCAAAATGTTTTTAAAAAATTTTTGGCAGCAGAGTGGCGCTGACATTTCATAGTTTTCTTTCATGTCAGGAATTGGGATGACCAGATTATTTTCCTTCTGAAAAGGGCTGTTAGGAGATTTTAATTCCTCTGTTGGCCCATTTATCAGGGGATGAATTTATCATTCATCCCATGCTTTGAATTGCAGGACTGTGATCCCATCCCAGGGAATTGAGGATGTGGGGTACATGGTTTGTTTGGAGACAGCAGATTCCTGTCCCTGCAGCTAACACTAGAATGACATAAACAGCATGGATATATTAGTTTTTCTCAAGAAGGCAGTGTGTGTGTGTACACTAATACACCCACCCACACATACATTTATCCCCCTGTTATCTGTGCTTGCTGATAGAATGAGAATTTTGCATCTATGTAACTGAATTTTCAAAAAGGCCAAGGTCTAAGCAAGAAAACAGAGATCTGCAGCAACCCAGCTCTTTCTCTGCATGACCACAATATTTGAAGCCATGGCAGCATACATTTTCAAACATCCCATTATCCAGGAAATTGCTCTTTGACTTACAAGCTTTTAATCATAGCACTTTTTCATTGGAAAAAGTTACCACAGTTTGCTTGCTTAAAAGAAAAAGATTCCCAAGCTGAGTTGGACAGCTTAAAAATAAGCATGTGTCCCTGGCATCTTCAGGGAAAGAAAAGAAGGCAAGTCTGAGACAGAATATCAAGATTTCAAGTTTTATAAATAATTTTGAAATATGCTTTCCATGATTTATTTTAGAAATGCCAAAAATCCTTCTAAGTAGAAACTGGTTTCCATGTATTAGTAAATACATGTATATTTATGTCAACTTTTTTTAATGTTATATTTTACTTCATCCAGAAGCTATCCTTTCTTTACAGCTTTCATTTCCCTGCTTAGAACATCCTCAGTGCATACCTTCTTCTTGTGGAAGAAATGAGAGCACCAGACTTCTCTGTCCTGCATGTGTAATCCAGGAATTGTTTTCCCCCTGCAAACACCTGCAGGCAGCAATAATTGGTTGCCATGATTTGGTTTTCTTGGAAAAATAACAACTCGAACAGCTCTTTATCAATGCTATTAAGAGCAAGGCTTTTTTCTTCAAACCTTTTTCTTTTTTCTACCTGTGTGTAATTATTCACATACTCAGATCAATTTATTACCCCATGCATAAGAACATTCACTCTCGTTTTCGTTTCCCTTAGGACCTTTACATTAAGATGACGACTCAGACTGCTCAAATAGCCCAGTTGCAAATGCCTTTTGATCAAATGATGACTCAAGGAGACCCAAAGATTACTTCTGCAGGGAAAGTCAAGGCAAATTGATCAGTGCTGTCACTGGAGAGCACAGCTCCTGAAGGACTAGATTTAAAATGCATTATCTTTAATGTAATCAAAGGAGCATTTAATTTAATTTTAAAATGCCTTGCAATATTTGTTAGTGCTATCATTTCAGGGTGTTGCAGGGACAAAAGTTAATCACACTGACTAGACAAACAGTAATTTGTTTAATTAAGGCTATCCTGCTCTTATTTTTCCAGCTTGGTGGTCCCATATATTATTTTTGAAATAGTAGCAGCATAGATGTAACTAATCTTTCATGGCAGCGGTGCTGAGCCTAATGAGGTAAGAGGGAGAAACTAAAGAAACTAAAAGAAAGTAAGAAAACTGAAGACTAGAAAGATGTTTTTCTTACCACCTTGTGACACATTTTAGATTTAAATGAGAAGAGAATAAACATGTTCATGGCATGGATTTTCCAGAAGTAGATCGTAATCCACCTATGGATTACCCAGGCAGCAGGAGTGAAATTTTGGTTTGCTGCCTAGACACTGCTCCCAGAGCCAGAGATCAGGGGGGCCTGCAGCCTTCTGCTGTTTTCCTGTGTTGGCTTTCCCTTTTTCAGGAAGGGCAGGATCTGCAGCCCTGATGGAGGGGCAGAAGGTCTGCAGAGGCAAAGCCCTTCCCTTGCCGAGCAGCAGGAGGGATCTGCTCAGAGAAGCTGCTGAGCCCTGGAACCCCAACAGTCCCAGAGCTGCCCAGGCCACAGAGCCCCACGGCCACCCGGGGCACAGGACACACAAACTCAGCCTGGCTTTTAGCAGGCTGGAACAAGGCAGGCTTTGAATGCCTGCACTGCACCAAAACCATGCATCTCCTCTCTCCTTAGGTACTCCCACAGGCTCCAGGAAGAGAGTTAGCATCAAGCTGGCTCTTCCTTATGACAGAGTTTCTGTGACAGAGACTTCTTATCCATCTGGTTTATCCACTCTTGGATTTTTCTTCCTAGAGAAAAAGAGAGATTTATGAACCAGTGAAAAATGGACACCTGGGTTTAAATAACTGTAAGACAGAGCAGGTCAAGGAAGGAAAAATATGGAAAGGATGTCTTGAAAAGTGGAGTTCTGAAGTGAAAGATAGTAAGATTAATGTAATTTCTAAGGATCCTCCAATGGTTGTTTCTTGTGTAACATTTCACAGGCATAAAATGAAACTCAAAACTTTAAAACCTTTAAAAAGGAAAGAGATGAAGTCTGAAGAGCTTCTGTGCTTTCCAGATATCACAGGGCATTTGACATAAATAAGGAAAAAATCACAGCCTGGAGAAAAGATCATAATAATTATAGACAAGAACCAGGATTGCATCAAACAAAATATGAATTAAACAACACAGAGCCCTGACTAATGAAGCCAGGCCAGCTGGTGATCTTTGATCATTGGCCACCTGCCTATCCAGGTGAGGACACATCTTCCCCACCCATCTGTAGTGGGGTTCCCTAGAAAAATCATTTGCCCCTGTATTCTCTTTTTCTGTGCAACATGGTGTCCCCTGTGCACATATAAAACCAGAATAAGCACAGGGAGCTTTGCAGCGTGGTTTTAGATTTATAGTTTTTACATAAAAGAAAAATCTGTGTGATTTTTCCCCACCCATATTTTTCAGATGCATTTTTTTGTTCAAGAAACTTCACTCTCAGTAATTTATTTGTGGTACTCTAACCAAGCCCTACAGCAAGAATGTTTTGTTTAGAGCCAGCCTCTACCCTTTTCTTATTTACTTTCTGTGGCATCTACACTGCACCCCAAAAGAACCAGACTTAAACATAGTAAATTTTAGTGAAAAAAATGCCTGTTAAATAAAGCATTTATTCACTAGCATAACATTATCAAACCATTGGCAAGACCAAAGATTTAGGAGATCAATGTAAACATTTTCTGGTATTCATATGTCTGTTTTCCTATATTAATATTGTGTTTGAAGGTGTTCTCTTCAGTAGCCTTGGCAAAGGAGCAGCTTTTTCCCAGGATGTCAGTCCGTGTTCCACCATTGCTCACCTTCACACCCCTCATCTTCTCAGTCAAGCAGAAAAGTGAAAATGGAAGTGACACTTCAAGTCAAGAAAATAATAAAAAGAAAGTCCTCTGAACATGACAATTTGGATAAAAGCGTTTCTGTGCATCTTCCCTCTTTGTTGCAGAAACAAGAAAGAAGACATATTTGATCTGCTTTTCATTCAGAGCTCCAGCTGTGGGTACAGCTGCGAGAGAGCTGCTCCCAGAAAAAGCACTTGCACAGGATGAAGAGCAGAAAAGGTATAATTTTTAGATAAATTCCTAAAAATGCAGAATCAGACTCTGGTATACGTGGAGTACTAGTGCCCCAAGTATAGCTGACTTCCAAGAAATATTTAGTCCACTCCCAAAATCTGTTACAGAGAAATGTTATTTTTTTTCTGATTCACCTAAATGTAGCTCTAAAATTTACTCAGGAAGTTCAGCTATAATCGATCTCTTCTGCCAAAAAACACTAAAAAGGTTCAACCTGAACTGGTTCTTGAGGTCACTGAGGTGGAAAAAACATAGACTACCTCAATTTGCTTGGGTTTTGTTATAGGTCTGGAGCTGGTCATAGCACTCACTTGACTTGCAATGCTGTTTCCTTTCACCACACACAGAGTCTGAGTAATGAAAGAGATTCAATCTTCCTATTTCAAACAACTGCATAATACTATGAGAAAATCTGGTTTGCATAAAAAAAAAAAAAAAACAGGTTTTTACTAATTTCCCTTCAAGATTTCATTAAATTTGGCAACAGCAGCTGTATTTACAAATTGTCACTTTTGCAGGACAGTCCCTCCAGACCAGTCTGTGGACTTACAGCTCAGCATCATGATAATTTTTAGTAAATTGATTTTAAGGCTCCTCTTCTTGGATTGAAAGGAAAACAAAAAGAAATAACTTATATAAGCAACCTTTTTTCTCCCTTTTAAATTCAATAAAGCATCTTAACTCTCACCCCGATCTTTTGTGAATATGTTGTATGTGATGTCACAGAAGAAAAAAAGTGAAAAAATACTTACTTTGTACTGGGTGTAGCCACAGGCAAGTAATAAACAACAAGGTTGCAGGATTTATTTGCAATAATCCTGGTTCCATGCCATAAACCCTCTCGCCATAAAACCCCAAACAACCCAAAATGCTATCTTGAATTCTATATTTAATGTACTCCAAGCAAGTGCATTGCACCTGAGAAGCTGAAAGGAGAACCAGAGGAAATTATTTCTGGAGGTTGCTGATTTACAGGTGAGCAGCAGCAAAGCCATTCCAGGGAATGGAAATGAGAAATGTGTTGAGGACTTTGAGACAGAGAAACTAAAAGGTAAAAAGAGGAAAACAGAATGTGTCCTCAGTGGGAGCAGACAGAATTTCAGCCAAAGTGGTCTCCTGTGTGCCAGTGGGAAAAGACCTTGTCAGAGTGAAGCAAGAAGACCTCAAGGCATATAAATTTCTGGCCTCAGTTTGATCGCAAACTCCCTCCACAGCCTGGAGCAAGTCACTCCAGAGGAGGAGAGCAGCACAGGTTCAAATGACAGCTTGGCAGGAAGCCTAAAAAATCTCAGAGCAGGCTCCCACTGGATCATTTCTCCTGCTTCTTATGGCAAGTTTTCAGTCCAGACCCCAGCCAGAGTTAATGTTCAAGTTAGCTGATTACAACTTATTGTCCCAGTCACAGACCTGCTCCGTGCACCAGGTCACCCCACGCCACTGCCATGAGGTACTTTGGAAAAATAAGATGGATGGCAGCAGCAGGAGCAGGAGAGGAGGCTCTGAACCAGGAGTAAAAGCAGAACTCATTTAAGTCTCTCTTGCACTGTGCTGCAAAAGCTCAGGAGGGAACAAGAGAGGGTAAAGGTTTTAAACTTATATCAACTCATATTAAATAGAAGGAAGAATTTTTTCACAGTGAGGGTGATGAAACACTGGCACCCAGAGAGGTGGCGGGTGCTGCATCCCTGGAAACACTCAAGGTCAGGCTGGACACGGATCTGAGCAACCTGATCGAGTTGGAGATGTCCCTGCCTCTGCAGGAGGATTGGTCTAGATGACCTTGAAATGTCACTTCCTACCCAAGCTAGATTGCATGATTAACTCTTCCTCAGAAGAACATAGGGTGGGCTGGACCTAGAGAGGTCAGATTGGAGGAACCTACACAGAACTCTTCCTAAATAAAGGTATTGTATGATTTTTAAAAAAAAGAAATACAGAAGATCGCAGGACAAAGGGAACAGTGGGGAAGGAATTTGAGAAAGTCCCAGGCAAGTAAAATATTCCTTCAGTATTGGACCATAACCAATTTTTTTGTACTACACTGTCTGGAGCTGCTGCTGAGGATCCCTGGCTACACTAAGTAGCAGAGCCTCAGAAAGTCCAGAAAATTGGCCTCTGGATATGTGCAGTGTAGAATAGAAAGGAATATATAAAAGCAATAAAGTGAGGAAACCTTTCTTTGGATAGGTAAATACTTCCCCACTTAATGTAACGGATAATCTTCCAATAGCACTCATGGACGAACACTTCTATCACAAACAAATCATTGAAACAAGGGATTCTTTCTGCCATATGGACTGGTCCCTTTTGCATGGGATCCGTTACAGTTTAGGGTTAAAAGCAAAACATCTGTTGAAGCATTTTCCTCTTGTTTTACACACATTTTCTAACACAACAGCATGAAGATTTAGGATGCTTAATGTTTGTTCCAGCTTTAATTTTCTTCACAAATTCTCCATCTCTGTGGCAAATTAAAAGAGCAGATGCATCCCTGGGAATGTTTCCAGAATGATTTTGAAGAAAGTGAGACATCCAATACTTGCTGAGCTGAGTTGGGGTTTCTGATCAATGGTAATACCACACACAGGATCAAAGAAGAGCTTGAAGTAAATAACTGATGTGTAGAATTGCATTACATGGTTAGGGTGCAGATGGTTTCTGTACCTCCCCATGGACTGCTGCTGAAGATATAAACTGCTGATACCCATCTTTGATTATCACTCAGATCATCTATATTGCCTTATCTTTTGATGCAGCTGAATGCTCTGCTTTACTATATGGGTAAATTATGAAAGCCCTTCCAAAAAAATAAATATACATATAAATGTTTTATGTACGATATTATTAAACTACTGTGTTATAATCCAAAGCCTTTTCTACAAAGACATGACTTTTATTTCAGATTTATGGCATGCAAATAACAAATCCCAATAATTCCTTTCTGCTTCCCTGGGCACTGCAAGTAAAAAGGAAAATATCAGCTCTTTTTTTTGCTTTCAGTGCAGGTCCAAACTAAGTGTTGCAGAGCATTTCAAACACTGGAATATTCATCTATTCAACTTACTGTATGTGAACTCCCACTGATTTTCATGAGGTAATGAGCATAAATAATGTATTTGAGAAAATTCAGTTACAAAATTAAACTGATCATTGTTCATCTGACTAAATAAATTCAATCCCTTAAGCACAGGAAAACGAGGTTTGGGGATGTGGTTTAATCTCACAATGGCTATGTGAAAGCTGATGGAGATGGCTCAGTTTTTCTGCATAATCATGGTTTTCAGAACAAAACTGAGTTTTATTGGATACATCAGGTAGAACTGCAAATAGATGCTTCAAACGCTACTAAATGACAATTTAACTAACACAAACAAGCATAAGTTTGCAATAAGAAGCCAAACAAACTGTTATTTCTAATACCAGCAGTAATCTCATATTTGGTGGCCAATTGCCTTTTTCACCACAGGAATCCTTGCCATTTCTTGGAAAAAGCCATTTCTTGAGAAGACTGTTTTGGTTTTAATCATATGGGCAAAGCCTGAGGGGAAATAGTAATAAAAGTTGTAATTTGCTCGTTTTCATTCAGCTCTAGAATTTGTTCTCTTGTGAGATTGGCCAAGAGAGCTTTTGTTTCATCCTCTTAACTTCATATTTCCTTTAGTAAGGACTAAAGAGATATTATTTTTGTTCCTCTTGTTGAGGTTATTATTCCTGTGTTAAGATCAAAATTGCAAATACAAAGAGAATGGTTTCATTTACAATAAAAGAAACATAAAAAAATTTCTATGAATTATTATGCTTGAAATGTGTATTTTTTCTCTCAGAAGTACAGTTCATTACACAATATGAACCAGGAATACTGAACTGCACAGCTAGGGCCTTCAGCAGACCCCTAAAGGCCAGAATTTGCAGTTCTACCATGCACTCCTGTATTAAATTAAAAA
>WEKY01053595.1:81374-111810 GCA_013390045.1 Picathartes gymnocephalus | reverse complement strand
GGGAGGGAGGGAGGGAAAGAAAAAAAAAATGCTGCAGTTTCATTAGGAAAAAGGAGAAGGGATTACCAGGCTCAGGTGCACTACACTTAGACCCAGAAAGTTCAATTCACACCCAGGGAAACACTTTCAATACTAGCTTTTGGAAAGAACTATCTGATAAATTTAATGTGTAGACCTGAGAGCTCTCATACCTTCTGAGGAGAACTCTGCTGATCATGGAATTGGAGATCTATATTTTAATGTAAAAAGTAATTTCAATATAACCATATTTCCCAATTAAAAAAAAAAAAAAAAGGTTGTCAGTAAGTTATTTTTGTCTATTAAACTCAAGCAGTTTTTTTTCATTTTTACTTTCCTCTTGCACCCACTTTTTCATTTGGCATCTGAACTGACACATCTGGCTAGCCCTGGAAGGGAGAGGGGATGAGGTGGGGATGGATGAGAAGCAGAAGCACAGCCAAGAAATCCCATCACTTTGACAAACACTCATGCCAAGAGGGAAAAAAATCTATCCAGTAATAAATCTCTGTCTGTCTTGTCAGCTCTAAAACACTTCTTAAAACACCATCCACCGCCATTGTCACACTGCAGGACTCAGGGTAGTCCTGCAGTACAGTGAACATGAGCGTTAGAGTGAAATTACAGTGTCCTCATGTACCTCATTTAATGCATTGAGGGAAAACTCAATGAAGGCCTTTCTATCAATGCAGAAGACCAGGAGTTACTTTCAGAAGTGCACTTCATTTCTGAGATTGTGTACTGAGCCCCAGAATCAGATACTTTACAAGATTAGCACTAAGCAACTATACTTCCTTTCCTCTTAGAGGCATTCCTAGTGTGATTGGAACTATTTGTTAAGCATTAGTGGAGCAGAACTCCGGTGTGTGTCACCCCAATGGATTCTGGCTCTGGGGACCCTGTCTCACGCTGCCTTCTCCCTGGCTGCACCAAGGAGACACCGCCTTTCCCAGAGCTCAGCCATCTGCTCTCCCACTGCTCCAGCAGCAGTGGAAAATTCCTTTTTGTCTGAAAGGGGAACTGCATGCTAAATCTCAGTGACAGATCAGGAAACATCTTAAACCAAATTAGCAAGCAGCAAAGCAGAGTGAACAAGTTATAAATTGTATTAGCCATCCTAAGTGTCCCTCTGGTCTCGACTCTTGCTCTTTGCTTTTAATCTTACAAAAGAATAGCTTTTGCTGTTAGTTTCCTAAGGCTTCTGCTCCTTTTAGGAGGAGAAATTCAGACGCAGTGGAGTTGCAAGGAGTGGTGTCTCCAGCCAGATACAATGGCGTGGCCTATTCTGAACTGCAGTACGACCCTTAGCACTGAAATTATTTGCAGAAATAAATCAATAAATACAGTTACCAACCCTGGGTGCAATTTCTTCCAGAAAACACACACCTGTCTGCCAGGAGATAGATATCAAGTCCGTTGCAAACATGGAGGAACAAAAACGTGAGCACAGTAATGAGTTACAGCTTTTTGAAACGTGTGTGATTTTGTTTCTACTTGCCCAGTGCCTCTTCCTTTGCTCCCTTCCTCTAACTAGTTTTTCCTCCGTTATTTGCTGGACACAAACCTCCTTCCCAATATATTTTAAATACAGAAAAACCCACCACAGATTCAATGATGTATCCAAGCCAAAGTGATGACACGAAGACAAGAACTCCATTTACAACCGACACAACAGGAGGACAGTGCAACACTTAATGAAATCCTTCATGATAATTAATTGGAATCTGGTAATTTGATCTTTTACTGCCATCCTGAACACAAGATAGGATGACTTTTTGAGATTCTTCCCATCCTGGGACTGCAGAGGGACTTGTGGATTTGCTCTTCCCTGTCCAACTCAAGCATTACTGCAAGAATAATGTTGAAAAGATTGAAAGATACTTCTTGTCACTGAGATTTACTTGTACTTTCTCAGCAGCTATAAAGGCATCAAAGACACTTTGTTCATGAAAAAAATAATCCCAAACTGCATCTATCAGTGTATTTGAAATTATTTTCTGTTTTTCAGCCTGAAATTCTATTTTCAACTAACTTTTAAAGGGTTTTTTCAGGACTCTCCCAAATGTTCTCCAAGCTATAAAGTCTGAAGACTTAATAACTCAAAGAGGAGATTCTTGGAAATCTGAGGAACACAAAAATGGTGCTACACAGATGAAATTTTCTGTGTCAAATCAGTGATGGAAAATGCTCACCTCCTGCTTGCTATCCAAAATATCAGGCTGTGCAGCTGTGAATAGTGGTTGGAATAATAAGCAAGAGGCACAACTAGCTGGATTTTCTTCTTAAGGATCAAGCTGTTTCTTCCCCAGAAGGCATCCAATCATTTCAGCTTGCAGTACAGAGCTATGCCCAGTTTGAGAGTAAACATTATAAGTAGGGATAGCTTAGAAGGACTTTGAAATAATTTTAAAGAAAGACTTTACAATTAATATGAGGTGGAAGATGCAGAAAGAGCAGCTTTGTGAGCAGGGAAGATTTTGGTCTGGATCAGAGGAAGGAGTTAGGGAGATGCAGTGCTAGGTCACAGTAAACAAAAAGAGGATTCCCTAACTGCACAAGATGACACTGCTCAGCGTTGTTAGAAAGGAGCTTTGTCCTGAAGAAACACGTTATTAGTTCAACTTCCCAATATCCACAGCTCAGCTGAGCCTGATTACTGAGGCAGTGAATTAGTCTCCTTAAGGACTATTTGCCTTCCTCCTATAAAACCTGCCTTGGAATTTAATGTTTAAGACAAAATTTCTCTTTTCAGTAATACCCACCCACCCACCTCACATTGAGTTTGCCAACAATTAACCAGACAATCTGTCTGTAAAATGGCTAAATATGTTCTAAAGAAAATAATTCTTTCTCTTTAAACAAAAAAAAGTACAGAACTAAACAGTGTGGTATTTTGCCATGTACCATTTTTTTCTGAAGACAACATGGCCTATGTCTTGTGTGTAGCAATTATATGAAAGCTGTGGTTAAGACTCAACAGCAAAGAGTTTGATCTCACAGTCTCTCTTGTATCTTCCTCAAATTAACATTCTTTTCAAAAGTTGTTCAGCCAGACTGAACTACCTCATGCTTCTGTTGATAGCAACCTGAAATGTGAGCTTCCACATACGGATCTGTGGCTTTTTAATTCTGTCCATTCACTTTGGTGTGAATCTCCCAAATAGCTAACTTCAAGAATTCATTAAAATTAATTAATAAAATAAAAAATTTAATTCCATCTCGCTCATCAGCCATCATGCAAACTGAGCCAAGACATCTCCCTCAATACATCCTGCATTACAGATTTCATCTTCAACACAGCTACGGAGAAAGCAGCTTACGGATCCACACCAGATTTCAGGAGGTATCACCACACAGGATGGTGTTTGCAGAATACAAATATTTTTACATCTTACTGTAAACTTGTCACCATGGCTGCTCTCTTTTGGATTGTTCTTGCATTTAATTTCTTCAAGTTCTTTTTTTGACATTTGCACTTCTTAAAACTATGTCTGAATAAATCTTCATGCCCTTTCCACTTGCTATAATTAATCACCTTCCTGAAAAACTGCAGAAGAGCACTTGAAAGTATTGAAAATATTGAAAAATCTTCCAAACTAGACATTTTGTGAATACCAAAGTTTGTCTGGAAAAAAAAAAGGCAACAAACCAAACAGTTGAGCATGTTTGCAATTCTGTGATGTAGATATCCATGGGATGAAGGGCTTGGTCCCTCGAGGTGCTGAGCGTGTTGGCCATAAATCAGCATTTCACAGCCTCAGGGTTCAGCGGATAAACAGTCACAGAGTTCAGTCTCACTTGTCCACAAACAGGTTGCTCAGGAAGTGGGGTGGATTGGAATGAGATTACAAAATTGTTATGCACTTCAGCAGTACCAGCTCAAATTTTTGTTAAAAAGAGCATAAAGCAATCATCATAATTTTTTAGCAGTTCTCAGATTTGTAATGGCAAAAAAATCGGTCTAAACTTTCTAGCATACAAAATGTAACATTATTTATCTTGGACACCTCAGAATTTCTTCAATTAAAATTCATTTCTATGTTTATTTCAATTCCTGAATTATTGACAAGTGTTGTATTCGAAGAATTTTTTACTTCTCCAGCAGCATATGTGCACAAATCTGCAAGACAGACGATGCCTGCAACATTGCCAAGCAGAATTTTGCCTGGTACATCATATTTTATTTCTGAAGAATGAAACGTACTGGTCTAAGAGAAGATCAGTTCCAAAATTCAGGATGACACCAAATCATCAGTTAATGATCTGTAATAGCATACCATGGATGCTTCATTTTTCATTTTTCTCCTTTCACATGATACCTATCTGGTTAAAAAGCAAAGTGAAAGAACTAAAAAATGCAAGCTGAGAGTAGAGTAATTTGAGAAGCCGTCATGACCTCTCGTTGCGGCGCGGCGCAGGCTGCTTGGCACCGCAACCTTCCTGCAAGTGTCTCCAGCGGGGCAGGCGCTCCGGTCGGGGCGGGGAAGGCACAGCGCTCTCCTGCAGCCCCTGGAAACAGGGCTACGGAGGCAGGAGGGGTCCTCGTGTGGGCTCCCAGCGGCGTTTATTAGTGGTGGAGGTCGACGCCTACACAGCGGCGGAGCTCAGTGCCCACCCACACGCTGGAAGGGTCCAAGGACAGAGAACAGGGAAGGTGGAGGGTCTAGGGTTTAAATGTGGGCACAGATGGGGAGGAGCCAAGTGGCAGGGACCAATCAACGGGAAGGGTAGGCGGGAAGGTGGCTACAAAGGGCCAATAGGGTAACAGCTGGAGTAGACAAACAGGGGTACACACCAATGGGGATGTACAGAACAGGGAAACTACCAGAACATGAACATATATAGTGAACAGGAGGAGCGGAACTGGAATAATTGACATACAGTGTGGGAGCCCCTGCGGATCAATAGGAGAGACTAGAGCCTAGGGGGTGCCCTTCCAGGCATTAGCCCTCTCAGCTTCCTTGGCAGCCCCACAGGCCTCCACAACCTCTCCCACTGAAATTTACATACAAATGTTTCCAAGACATTTTTATTCAACTGAGAAAATGAGTTCACACTTAGCCAAAATAGTCTCCAGTAAAAAAGTACAGTAGTCTCATTCTCCCTGAATGAAAAAGTGTTCTTTAGTCTAATAGGTTCACAGTTGTTGCAAACCAGAGCAATCCCTCTGAAGGCAGGGGAGAGGAGTGACCTCACAGCACCTCCACTGCTGCTGAGGCATCTGGAAGATCCTACACCCAGCAGTGCCCTGCTTCTGATCACCTGCTGCCTCACAGCTGGAGTATCCCCGGGTGGGGTTTTGTGTTGTTCGTTTTTGTTTTGCTTGTGGCTTTTTTGTTTGGTTTTGGTTTTGGTTTTGGTTTTGGTTTGTAAAGACAGTGTTCCTCTTTAAATTTCTCCATCCTCATGCCTGAAGAGATTAAAAATTTCTCAGCTAGGTGCAAAATACTATGGTCTGCTTAATGTTTGTGCCAGCTCCATCCTACCAAGATCCATGCAAAGCTTGTGGGAAGGAGAAAGCTCTAGTGGAGAAATGAGCAACTTCCATATTGATTGAATGTGTCTCACAATACTTATCAAAGAGATTGCTCATCACTTTGTTTTTACTTGAACACCCAGATCCTGTAAAACTTCCACAATCTAGATTTATATGGGTCCTGATTACATTCTCAAGTTCTGAGAAAGAAACCTACAATTTGATGAATTTTAGCTCAACTTGAAGATTTTCAAGAGGTTTGATGGATTATCAGTGCCTTGATTTCCTCTGTCTTTGATGCCAAAAGGAGGCAAAAGGGTTTAGGTAGCCAGAGGTACTTGATTTCTGCAGAGCATTCCCCACTTATGTGCCCATCTCACAGGCAGCGCAGTGAAACTTGATTACCATCCGTGCACATTGCTTTAGGAACATGAAGTGGAAGTGTCTTTGATCAAAAATGCAGTCAGAGTAGGATTTTCAAAATATTCAACTCCCATTGAAACCCAAACTCTACCCACTAGCTTTAAAGAAAATAGATTTAGGCCAGAACTGGACACCTTTGAAAATCCAAACCTGAAGTAGAAGAACTCCATGTGGTCACCACTCCCTAAAGTAAAAAGATGCAAGTAAACCAGGTCTGACTGAATGTGGAACTACTGGAATTTACCTAAAAACATGCTTGAATCTTTGCTGAGTTTCGTACTGTTTGTTTTCAATTAATTTGTGATTTTTCCTTACTTCCCAAAAGATGAGTTCTGGGAGCAGCTGGGAGCTGGACTGTCATAAGTGTTGTTTCCATAGCATTTCCAGTCTGACTGGAAGCCAAAAACATTAGAAAGCTCATGAGACAGCCTGTTTTCAAGAGTTCTCAAGCAAATTTTGGCTGATCCACTATGTTTTGATGATTTCAGAAAAGCATCCAAAGTGAGGCATATCTCATCACCAAGCTAAGACCAAACCCTGGAGAAATTTGACTGCAACAAGATGTGATTTGAGAAAGAAAGGGTTGGCCAAATATTTTCTGTGGTTTATTAGAAGGATCTAAAGGCAGGCAGAGCAGAGATAATAAAAACAAAGAGATCCTGAAATATATGATTGACCTATTGTTTTCCAGTTCAAGCATTCAAACATTACTAAAATCCAGACCCCTTGCCACATAACAACTTTGCTTAGGGAAAAATTAGTTTGGGTAGGGTTTGAAGGTAGGGAACTGTGTGCTGGGATCTCTGCTCTGGACAGGATATGTTTCTATACACAAAAGAAGAACAATTGCTGGTTTTCCCATTTTCCCAAGGAAAGGGTGGGTTCCAAGGTCCTGACAAAATACCAAGCATTTACAGTAGAAAAGGCTTTTCCATCCATGTGCTAGCAAGAGCAAAGTTGAGAGTCTATACTCAGGCTTTATATCTGTAATTCACATTTTCATTCCAGTGACGGAGTCTTTCCTTCAGCAAGTTGGATATTAGCTTGTTATCAGGTTTTCCTTGAGCCCCAAATTGAAACCATACAAAAATAATAGTTCATTCCTCCAGAACACTTGTAGACGAGGTGTCAAGTTAAGAGAAATTTGTTATGGTGAGATCTTGCAGCTTGAGCAGTCAGGGAAGTAATGGATTTTCCTGCAGTTGTAATGACATTGAAGACCTGACCAGAGAGATGAGCTGAGAGAAAACTACAAGTTCCCCCATCTTTGGTCATTGTGAAGCCCTTCAATTTTTTTGTAAGCAGTTTAGAGCCCCAGCTCTTTCTCTGCCAGCCAGAGGAAAGGATGGAAACACGCTCCTTTCATACCTTACTTTGTGTCATGGTCAGACACACACAGCCCTCCTTCAGCAGCACCTTCTGAGACCCCAGGTCCATCAGAAAGGTCAGAGGGACACTGCTGGAGAGGAGCTTCCAACAGCTTTATCTCACTGCTCTCTCTGCTGCCTGGCCAGGGACATGGGAAGGGCTGGCAAGAACCTGTAGCCTTCAGCTCCTCCCCAAATCCCCAAAACACCTGACCTGCAATATGATGTGTGCCCTACTTTTCAGACCCCCAAGACTGCTTCCTCTCCTCAGGGAAGATGCCTTCTTTCTGAACAGAAAGCACATAGCTTCGAATAGAGACCTTGCTGCATGTTCGTGGTGGAAGCAGAGCTGCCTGCTATAGCTGGTGCCTCAATAAACAGAGGGGGAAATGATACAAACAAATAAAAAATTGAATGCATTAATTTACCCTGTTCTCCATGAAGTACTGAATCCATCATTTTCTATAAATCAAAGAGAAGACGAATGCTAAGTGTAATTCCAACTTCTCAGTGCAGAAATAACAAACTATTTCCTGGCTCCAAATCTCAACCAGCCACCATGCAAGAAAATACATATGCATGTTAGTATTTCTTGTTTGATCAGTGTCAAGATTGCTTCCACTTTTTATTTCAAAAGAAACTAAGAAAATACATTTTTAAAATTCACTGCCAAGCGTAGATTCAGTTAGAAGATCAAACTCCCAGTTGATTGCATCCTTCACAGTCACTGCAGCAAATTCAGGGTGCCAGCTGTGTTCGTCACCCTCCCAGAAAGCAGACACGGTATATTACCAGATCTTTAGTTTTATTAGCTGCACCGCAGGTCCCAGAGAGACCTTAGCTCAGTTTGTTTTTCTTTCTGCTGCATATAATGCCTCTGGCTTCTGCTACTTCATTCTGCATTTGAATTTCTTATTTTAAGTTCAAAAATGTGGTGTTCATTCCCCCCAATGGACTTCAAAGCTCGCAAAACAGGCCAATCCTTGCACATAAATACATTGATTTTAAGAGCACCCTTGTATTTAGGAAGAACACTTTGGCTTTAGAGCAATATTCCCTACTAATGCCTTATGGTCCAAGTAGTGACAGGAATTTTGCTGAATCGAGTATGTGGTTACTCATCACAAGGTGTAGCTGAAAATTTCACACAGCAGGACTCCTTTGTCAAAACAATCCTCTGCTGCAGAAGTCTCTTCTGTGGGAACTCCACAGGGCTCTGAGTACTCTGACATTTCAATCAAATTCTCTCAGCTCACAACTCATTTTCAGCTCTCAGTGCTAAGCAGATTTGCCCTGGAATGGCACAAGGAGAACACTCCTCACTGCTCCAGCAGCTCTCACAGACTGCTGCTCTCAATTCCCCATCAATACACTCCATGGAAAGCAGTCAGGAGATCAGCACAGATCCAAAGGCAGCTTGGAAAATATTTCAAAGAAATAATTTGACATTTTGCCTGAGCATACTTGCTTTCCTTCAAATATAAAATATATGCACATAGTGTATTCTGTGCTTTGTAGTCTGTGGGCAAGAATTACTGAGAAAATGTACTTTCAGCATGAAATCAAGGTAATTCCTCAGTTTCATAAAGGTTTCGTTCCTATTTACACTTTCTTTACTCCCTCCTGTTATTAGATCCTGAATTGGATGAGCTAACTACATGTTTCTTAATTTTATTTAAAGCTATAGTTAATACTGTGTCAAACTGGAGTCTGGCTGCCACCAGACTGGTTAAAACCCTGGAAAATCCTCTCAATCCATCTAATTGAGTCTCCCTTTTCTTGTCCCTGCAGATCAGAGGTGTTTCTAGTACAGTTCTTTGGCTTTGCAAACTGGTTGAAGCACCATAAAAATGAGTGTGCAATTGCCAGTTCTGTGACTTTCTACAGAGCCGTGCTCATGGAAAAAAGCCACTATCAAAAACTGAGACTGAGAGAATTGGTTGATTTTAGTCCTGAACACTTAATTTTTATAGTTACAGAAGGAACTATAAGAGTTATTTTTACAAGGAAAAATGTCTTTAATCTCATGCATATATACAGACTTGTAGAAGAATAGGGCTAGAAACATAGATTAACCTGGAAAATGTATTCCAACAAGTTTCTTTTGGAGAGGACAGATTACTGGAAGCAACAGTGAGATGTTGTATTAGTTTATTTCAACAGAAAAATATGGAGAACAAGGAAGAGGAAAGGATCCCTAAGTTTGCCTATCAGAACAACCTGTATAATTGTCTGGTTTTTAACACAATGAACAGTTGAGCCAAATACCATATTTTCAGGGAAAATAAAATTCACTTTTATTTTTCAAAGATTTTTTTTAAAAATCTGTTACCACACTATGGATGAAACTTGCATCTGACCCAGAGATTTTCTTGTAATCACTGGAGAAGTTTTTATGCAAGAAACATATATAGCAAGAGTAGCATGGATTTAGGTGGAGAAAATCTCAATGAAAATTTGCCAGGAACAAGGGAATTGAGATGAAAACAGCTGATTGTTTTAGAAGAAATGGCTCATTACAAATATAATTTCTGAAACTCATTGAATTATCAAATTGCTTCAAGGATAGCAATGGATATTTCTTTATTTGAGAACATTAAGCACTTGTGAGGCATAATAATTAAACAACAACAAATTAATCTAATTATCAGGTTGTCTAGCAGCACAGTGACACATGGAGTTCAAATGAATGAAGAATATTTTTTTTTCCAGATGAATTTACAAGATGAGTGGCAAGGTCACTGCAAAAGTAGGAGTTCTTTAAATAAATAAAGTGTGGCACTTCACCTGAAGTCGCAGTTTACAACCCAAGGCTGAAAATCATATAATATTAAGTCCTTTGGAATCTTCCATTAATATCTTGCCTTTCTTTGTTACTACTGCAGTCACGCTAGGTTCTTAATGAAGTATTTTACAATAGCTGACATAATACGGGCAGGTAATAAAGTAGATTAATTTGGTCATAAGGTTTTTTCGATTTTCAGCATTGATTATTCAGACCTATCATTAGCAAGCACTTCTTTTTCCTCACTAAAATGATCATGCAACTCACTCTGTTAAACATAATTTTGTTCCAGTTATTCAATTAATGTCTGCACATATGCAAAGATTAGAACTTCAGACTAATCCACTTTACTGCAAGATTTTCCTCTTTTCATCCATCACTCTAGCAAAATAAGAATCCATACATATCCCAAGTCTTCTAAGTAAAATAAATTTGAAAGAAGAAAGTTAATTCAATTCTGGAACTCAGTCTTCGTTCACATTTAGTGGTAAAAAAACAGGAGACCATGCAACTCTGTACTTGAAACCCTACATGCTGCCCTTCAATACTCTTATCATCCCTCAGACAAAGGCCAAATCCTCCCAGAACCCGCAAAAGCAAATATTTGCAGGTGGGATCCCTCATTACCTGAGAGAGCACAACCTCCTGGGCCTTGCAGGGAGTTTGTCACACAACACAGGAGCTCCTCACTCGGTGGCTCTGGGGAGAAGCAGACAGCAAAAGAAACAGGGATGGATCAGTCCTCAACACCTTCTGGAGAGCCTGGAAGATCCAAGCTCATCCAGGCTTGCTTCACCAAGGCTGCCAATCAGGCTACACCCTCCAGAGGTGGGTGATTCAGATTTGCATTTTAGGATCATTTATTAAGGATCGGTTTTATGGTTCAAACGCATCTACTTGAAATCTGAAGGTAGGAGAGCTTGCCCCAAAATCTACGGCTTTTTTCTTTTCCTTGATGAGAAACAGTGCAAAACTCAGGGCAGCCTCTGTTAAAATGAAATTAACCAAATTCACATTCCAAAACCTGATACTGAAAGCCTTTAATTTGAAGTTCTCCTTAAGAAATTATCCTTTTCTGATTGTGGAAGTCCATTTATGAGTAAATAACTCTATTCCAGTTCCTCATGTAGAACTCAAGCATTAACAGTTCTTGAGCATATCTTTTATACAATGAGCATATAAATTTTGTCTATATACATTCTAGACTTATTAACATTAATAGAGATGTAGTAAAATGAGATTGACAGACAAATGAAAGATGGAGAAAATAAGCTATTGGTACAAAGCCTCCAAGCAGCCTTCATTTCCTTTTAATTTTCTATGGATATAATAGCTGCATCCTCTGTTTGTGTTTTTCTCTGCTTTCCACTCCCATTTTATCACATTCTGCACAATAATGTGAGAGTTTTTGTCTTAACTGTGTATTGAGACAGCTGACAGGGTGGAAAGTAAATTCCAAAATGAAATGGGTTTGAATATTGGAACATGAGATTATTTCAAAAGAAAAAAATAGGATTATTTTTCTTCTCCCTTCTGAACATAGCTTGTTTTCGACTGCCAGCCTTGGGGTGAGGCTTCTGAATGGAAAATCCCTAGTTCATGCGATGATCCATTTTTCCACTCTTTCCCCTATTTGTCAAAGCCCTGAGTGTTTTGCAGTGTTATGTCTCTTTTATTTAAGATCTAGGATGCTCTTAAGTAAGACAGATAGTCTGTTTTCAGTGCTGTGGCATGTGTCTATTTATGAATAATGAGTATGATAGACAGACTGATTAATAGGCATTTTCTGTGTGGGAAGAGGCTGGAAAGGAGGACATTGTGTGGAATAATTATTAATGAAGTACAGTCAGCACCATGCAATGGATAAGGACTGTGTAGGGAAGAAAGGGGGGAACATAAAGGGAAAACTGCCCAAAATCTCCAGAAAGACTGGAAAGTATGTGGTCAAGGAGAACAGCACCAAGGAGGAATAACATGAATGGAAGGCAGTGAAAAGTGAGCAAGAGTCACATAAACTTAATTCACGATCAAGGGCCTCTGTTTGATTCTCTACTGCAGGTAAATGAGAGAGATGATCAGAGCAGTACTTCACTGGCAAAATCGTAACAAATGTGTTATCCTGACTGAATTGATGAGCACACAGCATATCAATGTCAGTAGAGCCACAGCCTGAGCCTCGTTCAGTCACTCAAATCTGCCACTCAAACACTAAATTGCAGTTCTCAGATTAAAGATCTGCCAAAGTGAGCACCTGCTGGCATTTCCCCACTGCTGGTACCAGCATCTCACAGCACCTGCCAAAAAGTCCCAGGCTGAATCTGTCTCAGACAGGCCATACAGGAACTCCAAGGACTGTAGCTGGAGAACGTGTATTTGCAGCTTACCAGCAGCAACCTTTTCTGGCCATTTAGCCATTCCTGACAAAGAAAATGGAAGAATTTTTCAAGATTCAAAATAACCCTAAGACAGTCAAGTTTGTATCACCCTACACTTGTTTTTTTCATGTTTAATAAGAAGAGCATGCAGTAGTTCACTCACCTCTAGTGACAAACACTTGTCATGGACATATTTTAGCCGTTCATTAATATCTTCTAAAATTCTCAGTAAAGCAAAGGAAAAACCTTAGAGAAGAGAAAAAAAAAAAAGACCATGCATATGTTAAAGCAAGTTTGAGAGAATGTCTAACACAGAGAGAAAGAAAAGAATTAAAATATTTCATTCTATCCATGCACACAAAAGAAACCTTGTTGTCTGTATAGGTTGTAGAGTGGTCCTTAGCAAAGCAAATAAACAAAAAAATTGTTACATAATAAAAATAAGTAAAATCTTCTTTTATTTTTTCCACTACTTTCCTACTAGTTATTATTTCCCACTTGATTTTCAGAAGTAGAATAAATAACATTGGCATCTTTTTCTTTTAATAATGAGCTGCTCTGTATGTCCACATCCATGGACAACCATCCATGACCAATATTGCTCATCACTGATCTTTCCTAATATGTAGTAGTTTCACCCTCTAAAGAGGCTGTACATTATTCTGAAAATAGGGTTATATAATGCCTCATTTTAAAAAATTTTCTCTTTTATTCTCCTGAAGTAGTAACTTTTCTGTGAAACACTAGAATCCCCTGTGAATGCCTGCTGTGTCAAGCAGAGACTCAGAACTAGCATGAGACCTTCAGCTCCTATTCCCAGTCGCAGGGAATTCTGAAGTCCCTTCTCTATCCTTATCTCTTAGGAAAACAGTGGCTTTTTTCCCCCCCTGTTTCCCCACTTAGCCATAAAAAATGAGTATATTTGCAATCCTGCTTTATTGTGTTTTTCACCAAACCCTCCTTTTCCTCGCTGAGGGTACGATGGAGAAATATTGTTATTGTGGCTAATTGTGGTTGTTGTTGTGGCCAAGGGACCCCCAGAGCTCTGTGGGGGGCTCGGAGCCCCCACTGCCCTGGCACCCTGAGCCCCCCTGGCACCCTGAGCCCCCTGCACCCTCATCCAGCACTGCCAGCACAGGGGCTGCCCAGCAGTGCCAGGACACCCAGGACACTTGGATTGCAGTTGCTGAAAGGTCATTATTTTATTTAAAATGCATGAATACATGAAAAGAACCTGTAAGCACGTTTGTTCAATATAACATCTGGATCATAAATAAAAGATGGCTGGAGAATGGGATTTCTTTGGAGAGTAGGGAGCTAAGGGCCTTGCCACTAACTTATTTTAGCATTTCCCTGGACTGTAATTTCCAGTTCATTTGGTTACCAGCAACACTCATTGTTCTCATGCTGAAGATGCTATTTCAGTGCCTGGTGTAGGTTGATCCATTTAGATCTGATTTGTACTGCTTTGAACTGCTTTTGTCTGGTTGGATGCAGTTGGATCTGGTTTGATCCAGTTTGATCCAGCTTTAATATGTTGCCTCTATATCAATTCTCACTTTAAGGAGATCTGCAAAGCTCAGCTGGAAAGAGCTGCAATGGATTTTATCCATCTGTTTTCAAAGTTATTTGTTGTTCTGCATACACTGCTCACACGTTTTTCTGTTCCATTTCCTCTTGGTCCCCATGCCCAAACTCCAGGATTATTTTGTTTAATTCAATGAATGCCTGCCTCAGTGATATGTGGAGCCAGGCAAAAGCCTCATTTGCAGGATGTAATTTCTGTTTCCAGTGCCCAGCCCTGTCAATCAACTGATCTCAGGCTTCCACAAAATTGTGTCAGATTATACATTTTTCATGCTATCCCCTCTAATCAGCGTGAAAGAAAAAAATATTTTATTTCATCTACAGTGGTTCCATATTGAATACAAAGTTTGGTAAACCTCACCAAGATTCAGCAGGCACAGATAAGACAAAGCCTTAATTAATTTTTCAGCATCAACTCTTTCTACATCAGATTTAACTCTTTACCAGTTGGAAACTACCAAGGCAGATGACCAAAGAGGCTGCAATGCAGTGACTGGCCCTACAAGTAGGTGAAATTTTACGAGAGCAACGGAAAACATTTTCCTTCCTTCTCCTTTCCCTCCTTCTCCAGACCAAGCTCTTTGGTCCTTTGTGCAATAAAGGATGTTCTTCCTGAAAAACTTCTCACATTCAGCCCCAGCTTCTTGTGACGAGTTTTCCTTCTTTGCGTGAGGACCTTCTCTCCTGAAATTCAGAACACTATTAAGAATATTTTTGGAAGATGCCCTGATATAGTCAGTTACAGGTCAAGTTTTCTTTGTTAGGTGCAGAAAGTTGTAGTCCTAGGAAGGCCCATGTCACCCCAGAGTGCTGACTGAGGGATCGGAGTGGGACTGGGAGAGGAATGAAATGGCATCTACAGAGACCCATAAAATGCTCACTCCTGTAGTCGTTCCCCAGTGTCTGAATGTGCTATTTCAGTACATGAGGCTCAAGTACTCGTGTGGTGGGTATGAAGGGAACATGCTCCTGATGTTCCTGCCCACTTCGGATCACTGCTTTCCTCCTCTGCCTTTTTTTTTTTGCCATTTATTTCATCATCTATATAAAGTGAAACAATGGATTTCAGTTGTTTAAAGGGCAAAAAGCTGGCAAATCAATTTGGTGTTGTTTATTTCCATTTATTTGTGAGAACAAATTCCTGTCTGTGAGAAAGGAGTATGTGGATAAAGAGGATGGCGTGTTCTTTGGAAGAACATACCCTTCTCAGAAAAGTGGAGTATTTACTGTTTGTATTTCATGTGTATGTCAAAATCATAAAATAACTCCCTTCTAGTCTTTTTACCATTTCTTATCATTCTGCCCATTTCAATTTATATCTCTGTCCTATAAAATGTAAAAGCCTCTGAAAATTGCTTGGAAAGGGACCATATTACAAATAAAAACATCACAAAACAAGATGAGCTGTATTTCTTTTTAACAGCTCATCATCAGTTCTCTCAGGAGAACACTTGTGTCTCTGGAAAGAAAACCACTTCAGCTGAAATAATTCCTCAGATTTTTAATTAGTACATTCCTCTTCAGGAGTCGTCTTTTAATAGCTAATTCCTTCACCTACCCCTCTTCCTTAATTCTTGAAAACAATCCCCTCAGCAGTTCCAGCAGTGATGTGCTTTGCACAATGACAATGAAAGGTAAATCATAAAAGAAATAATAAAAATGGCCAGCTCAGAGATTAATTTTAGAATTAATATAAAATAAATCCCAGCTACGCTTTAGCTCTAATTTCATTTATGTTAATGCAAACAGAAAAGAATAGACACAATATTTCCCTGCAACACAGAATCACAGAATAGTTTGGGTTGGAAGGGACTTTGAAGATGATCTGGTTCCAAGCTCCTGCCGTGGGTAGGGACACTTTCCACTAGACCAGGTTGCTCCAAGTTCCATCCAACCCAGCCTTGAACTCTTCCAGATGAAGATGGGTTTGCACAGCTCGAGAAGCCACAAGAGAACCCAGGTACTGCAGCACTCTTCTGCTTTTGAGTAGCAGCTTCCACCAGAGACTGATGGGCTTTTCAGGACAGTGTTTTGTGCCACTAATTGCTCTCTCCTCCTCACCAGGATGAGGAAACCTTGCTGGCTCCTGGTAAACAGTCTGTGACCTCTCCAGGAGAAGAGAAGTGCCGGTATGCTCACTAGAAATAATGCTCACCCGTGATTTTCACAGGGGTAAACCTGTCATTTTAAGTAATCATTTGGGAAACCTGAGAAAATTAAGTTAGAACAATATTAATATTTTATGTCGTATAATGATTCCAGTTCAATACTGAAGGTCTCTTGACCACTCTTCACACTGTGCCTTCAAATCCACAAGTAAAACTGTAAAGAGTTCTTACACACAAACATACACGTGGTGTTAAACACTCTGCTTGGAAAGTATGAGAACTGTAGGTAGCAGGAAAAACAAATTACTTAGAGAAAATGTGTATTCCTCCTTTAAACTCCTATATAGGTTGTTTTTTTGGAATACCTAAAATTGGAAATCAACTGACTTCTTATTTCTTCACAATATGCTGCCTGGCCTACTGCTGCTCAATGATTATTTTCATGTGAACTTCAAGAGCCTCTGCTCTATTTAAAAATACATATTTTATTTTCTCCTTCATGCAGGCATTTGCTTTTTTCTCAGCAGTAATTCCATTTGTCTGGGTGCCAGTATCACTGAACCCAAACAAGGCTGTTGACTCTTCTGCAATTTGAGTCACAAGAAGAATAAACCCAGACACAAAAGTGTCTCTGAGTACTGTCACGCTAAAAACAGCCACTCGAGGTGTTGTGGACACTCACACAGGTTGTAAGATAAAAATTAGAAACCCTCTGTGAGCAATCTCATACCCACATCTGTATTTGGTATTACTGTAACTCCTAATTGCTCAGATTCATTTATACTTTGAAAATATTTTTCTACTTTAAAAAAAAAAATTATATTTTTTACAAGGAAAGTGATTGGGCAAGGTTTTCAATTGAAAGAGTATAGATTTAGATTAGATATTAGGAAAAACTGATTGCCTGTGAGGGTGGTGAGGCCCTGGCAGAGGTTTTCCAGAGGAGCTGTGGCTGCCCCATCCTTGGACAGGGCTGGGAGCAGCCTGGGATAATGGGAGGTGTCCCTGCCTGTGGCAGGGGGTTGGATTTGGATTTTTTTTTTAGGTTTCTTCTAACCTAAACCGCTCTATGATTCTGTGATTCTAGGGAAGAGCACATTGTCAGGCTTCTTACCCAGGACACGTCACCTTTGCTGTAGGACCAGGACAGCTTCACTGACTTCACCTATTTTCATCTGAAGCACAGAATCACCTATCAGGAAATCTGGATCATCAGCCTGATTGAATGGTATAGAAGGACTTTCAAGAAGAGTGATTCATCACAGGGACTGATTCCCAGGGCTCTGCTCTGTGAAAGGCTTGCTTGGATAAGTGCCAGATGAGAGCAGGAAATAAAAAATAGTAGACATATTCAGCAAGCATACTTTTATTTTATACAATAAATATTTATACAATACTTTATACAATAAATATTTATGCTAAAATAATGTTCTAACAGCTTCTGAAAAATGAGAAAAAAAAGCTGTGATGGCTAACAGCTGACTGCTCCAAATCTAGCACAGCTGATCAATCAGGGTTGATGAAATTGAGGAAAACTGTGAAGATTGGTCTCAAAGTCACATACACAAACAAATACAAAAAACAAAGAAGGTCTGTGGAGGAGAATTTCTGACAAAGAAGCCTTGATTTTGAGAGGGTAGGAAAAGAAATGACTACTTAAAACATCTCTTTCCTGCAAAGAGGTGACAGCAAATCAAGTGCGTGGGTTGATGAAAAATATGCCGTAGATGTAAGGGATGAGTGGCAGGTATGGAGCCTCAGGTGCCTGGCTTTGTCTGTGACTGCTGCTGGAGTTTGGTCTTGGTCACGGGAGCCTTTGGTGATCCAGGGTGGGCAGGAGCTGCCTCTGGTGATGGATCAGGGTGAGGATCAGGGACAACAGCAGTGGGTGAGGCTGAACTGGGGTGGGTGAGGGTGAGACCTGATCTCAGGGCACGGATCTTCAGGCCTGGCTGCAACAGAGACAGCTCCTCACATCTTGAAAACAGGGAATTTTTAAGTTTTTTTCAGGTTCTGTGCTCCCAAGGAGTCAACAACTTTGGTAGCACCCAACATGTTTTCATATATCACAACTAAGGAATAAATCCTAATTAGTAAAAGCTCTTTTTTTTTGAAAACTACCCTTTTTTGTACTCCTGCTTGACATGGAGCCAAATAGCTCAGTGTCTAATGAAATAGAAGCTCTATAACTTCATATTGTTGAAAGATCTAAAAAAAAAAAAAAAAAAAAAAAAAAAAAAAAAAAAAAATTAAAAAATATATCAGTACAGATTTTTAGTAGCCCTGCTTTTGCAAGTAAAGCTTTTACATTAATTAGTGTCTCCACATGCTTACACATTTGGAGATGTCCCAGAAAAGAGTTTCTAGGGATTGGAAGCCTCTGGCAGACTTCAGCAAAATATAATAGGTCAGAGTAGAAAACACCATTAATACTCTGCCCATCCCATTGTGAGAAGAAAAATGGCTTCTGTAAACGAATATTAAATCAAGACCTTAAGCAAGGGAAAAATTACATTACCTTCTGATTTGAAATCTTTATAAACAGCATAGAAAGAAGGATGGCTGCTTCTTTGACTTAGAGGCATCTCACTCCCTTTCAAAGCCTCAAATTTGCATTTTTCCGGGCAGGGCCCCTTGCACTTCGGTGGCATCGACAGAGCAAGTGAACCTGGGAGCTGACACACAATAAGTTCCCTCTGAACATGAGGAAAAACTTCTTTACTGTAAGGGTGGCAGAGGACTGGAAGAGACTGAGCAGAAGGATTGTGGAGATATTCAAAAGCCACGTGGAGAGGATCCTGGGCACCCTGTGGTAGTGAGCCTGCTTTAGCTGTGGCGTTGGGCTGGAGAGCCTCCAGAGGTCCCTTCCAGCTCCAACCCTCCTGTGATTAAATGATTTAAGAAGCTTGCAGGATCAGGACGCAGAGCACGTTGGGGCAGTAGGTTCTATTACTGTTTTCCAAGAACTTCTTTTCAAAAACTGTGGTGACCATTCTGCTGCAGTGGAGGTTTTGAAGAGACTGATGTATCCGGAAAGGACATATTTTGATATTGCTGAAACCACACTGATTGCATATTAAAGCCACTAGCGTTTAATATTTCATCTGAAAATTTCTTAGCTGTAGAAACTACCTTGCAACTGTCCTCTTATAGTCAAGGCATGCCTCTACTAAAAAAATGAAAAATAAGAAAAATGGTGTTAGTCTGAAGGGCATTTTGGACCTTTGGTTCAATTGAAGTGAATTTTTTTGCCATATTTTTATGAAGACCTAAAATAGTGGCTTGTTACTATCCACCATACCTCATGTGGAAATGAAAATCAGAAAATAATCAAGTACGTGGAGATTAATCATCAAATAAAAGGAAAATGATAACGAGACAAACCAAAGTGCTCCAGGGCAGCACAAGATAAACATTTGTTCCCAGGGAGATGACAAGTTGTACTTTGCTTGGCAGCCAGGAAAAACACCAGTATACACCAGAGGAAAGAGCCCAATTAAAGCAATTAAAGAAACACCAATCAGGAGTTGACCAAGTTGAAAGCTTTTCAAAATGCAAACAGTTATGTTCATGATTGATGACATTCCTGTGTGCTGGGGTATTTCATACATTTTCTCTCTTGATACAGCTTCTCTTTGATCAGTCAGGGAATAGTATTTAAGCATAAGTGCTGCTGTAATATACTTCATACTCCATTACAAGTTAGAAAAATGTATTTCCATAGTGAATTTGGGTTAAGAGAATAAATTAGAATCACGTTTCTACGTCTTGTACCTTTCTTGGTAATGAATTGACAGTTTCATTACTGAAACCATAAGTCTGGTTGAGCTCCTCATAAAGGCAACGTGAGAAAGGCAAAACCAACTGCTCTCTCAGCTTTGAATTATTTTTAATTTCGGAGAAAGAATTACTGCCCTGCCCAGAAACAGGACTGGGTGCATTATCTGTAGTTGCCTCAGGGTAATAGCCTAGGTGCAATCACAATGAGAAAGTTCTTGAAAACTCTGTAAACGAGCCGGATTTTGCAGTGTTCTGGTATTTCCTTTTGCTTCTGCACACAGAAGCAAAACTTAGCTTGGATGGAAGTTGTTTACAACTCATTCTAGTACATTTACCATGGCATAGCCATCTGTTTCCAGCCTGCTGGCTCTAATAGCACATCGGGAAAACACCGAGCCCACAGGTTCCCTGCGTCAGTCGGGGGCAGAGTGGGCTCGGGCTCTGTGTGCTCCTTGTGCCATTTCAGCTTTACTGCCTTGGCAATACTGGAAGGACATACTGTGAAAAAGCCCAGAACTGAATATCCTGCCTTGCTTCAATAAGTAAGGAACGGGAAGTCAGTATTAAAGACTCTAAACATGCCATAAACTCAGTGGGAAAAACCTTTCTGATGATTTCCCAGGAGGTATGGAAAGGTTAATGCAATTATTCACTTATTTGCTTTTATTGCAGCTTCTCATCCTCCTCCTGGCTGCACCAAACCTCCCCCTGCCCCAGTAAAAGCCAACCACCAAACCTATAACAAATCCTTCACATCACACCACTGTTTTTAGAGGAATAGAGTGAGGCAGGCCAAATTAAACAACAGAATCCTTGAGCACATTCTTAATTAAAACACTGAGTGTTGGGAGTTAAATATATCTTTAAAAGCTTTGTTCAATTGGGCCATAAAGCAGAATGTCACTTTCCAGACCAAATTTCTGAACACATTTTCTTCCCTACCGCCTTGTGAGCACTCTCCAGCCAAGCTGCTACACAGGTTCCTTAAAGCACATCAGGGCCTGATTCCCTGCCAGATGCAGCTGCTGCAGCTTGGAAAATGCCTCTGACTCACATGCCAGCCCCCAAATAGCTTTTCCTGCTCCAGGGCCCTCTTCCCACTAATAAACATAAAATTACACGGGCTTGCCTTTAGATTTAAATTTTCCTTATCAGCCTTAAGGAACCATAGAAATAACATCTAAAATTTCAGTTTTTGAGTAACCATTATGAACACTGAGGTGCTTCTAATAGCAAACATTTTGCTGTGGAGTTTTCAAAGTTAAACAGTGCCATTTTTATTACAAATTTATATGTATAATTCTTTGTAAAATTTCCCTTAAAGGCCCAGATTAGTGGGGTTTTAACCAGCTCTCAGAGTACCAATGGACAGTCCAGTGTTCCTTAACCCTACTGCAGCTCCAGTAGTAGGGAAAGGGAGGAGTAAACTGTCCAATATTCTACAGTTTGGGGGTTTCTTTTTCCCTTGAAAGAGGACTTTTCTTTTTTGAAATAACCTTATCCTTATCCTTCTACTTGACAAACTTTCTGAAGCCTCACCGTGAGCAGACTGAGAAGCAAAACTACATCCTAACACACGGCACAGGCACTGCCAAGATGTGGTTTCAATAACAATTCCATTTCCATTCCCAAGGCAACTTTCAACATTTCTTTGAACACACTACACTTAGAAGGACACACAGCTTTTAAGGATTTCCATTAAGCTCATCTAGCAAGAAACAATCTACAAAACACCATTTGCCCACAGGAAAAAAAAAACCCAAATCACATAAATATATTGTGGAAAGCATAATACTTCAATATGCTTTTTTATATTCTGAATCTGAAGTTTTAAAAGGGAAAAAAAACACCTCACAAAACAAACAACGGAGAAAAAAACCCACAAAAAATCAGAAAATGTTCTTTAGCAACTGAGAAACACCTGTGATTAATTCTGGCCAGGCAGGTGTCCTGGGAGGGGCTTGTGGGGGTTTTTTCTGGTTGCTGCCAGCTCTGTGATGATGCTTTAGGTGGTTCAGGATGGGATTGGGCTCAGAACTCCCTTGGATGCTCTGCATGGCACAAAGCCTGGAGGCACTGACCTGCTTGCATGGATGAGGTGAGCAGGCTGAATCTGGTTAGGAGCCCTTTTACTTCTGATTTAGAAACTCTTGAGTTTCCTCTACTTGAAAAGTGAATTATCCTGATTTGTATTCTCATAAAGCCTTGGTTTAGTCTGAGAGAGTGTTGAGCTTTGCAGGGAGCTGCTGTTGCAGAAGGCAGAGTGCTGGCCTGGGGTCTGCTCCCATTGGGAAGCAGTGATTGAGTGAGTGTTGCTTTTAAACAAATGTCTTACGAAACTAGATTTAAAATATTGTTGGAGGACAGTAAGCAATATGATCCTGTAATCTGACAAATTTTCAAGCTAAATACAAAATTCCTAGCTCTGCATGTTCTCATGGGTGATTATGTATTTTATTCTGTAGACCTGCAATGTTTCTGAATTATTGCAGGTGCCAACAGGAGAACAAAAGTAATTTTCATGAAAAAAAAAAGAAAAACAACACTTTTAGTTGGTTTGGTTGGTACTTTGTTCCTTTTCCTGTCATTTGAAAAATTATAGTATTGCTGAAAACTGCAACAAATTAATGCATATTTCTAAGGTGGACGCATGTGTTTAACCATAAAAAGGAATCCTGCTTAGTTATTAAAAGTTAGGTTTATCAAATTTTATTCTATTTAGTACATGCCATCTGTATGACTGTTTAGGTTTCTTAAGGGAGCAAATGAAGAAACTGGAAGGTGGCTTATATTTCCATTTTCATGCTGTTGCCTTTATCAAAAATGTAACTTTAAAGAAACAAAGAATAGTGTTAGGGAAGAACATGGCAGCAAAGGCATCTGTACAGCTGCACCTCTGTGCTTGAGCCCTTGGAAGCTGCTGCTGAACAAGCAGAGGTTTGATGGCTCTAAATCAACACAAGTTTTGACTTGAAGAAAAGGGCTGGATTAGTGAGAATTCTGCCTTCCCTCTCTGGGCCATGGCAGGAATCTTCCACAGAGCTCACAGTAGCTTGTCAATCCCTTAAAGGTAATTTGAAGTTTCTGAAAGAAGAAATAGGTTTTGGGGAATGAGGTTCTGGAATTAGGCTCTCCAACAAGAATTTTAATGTAAATTTAATTTATAGAAGCAATAACATAATTTGGCTGCTGAGGCCTGGATTCCAGGGCCTTGGAGGTACCACTCGGTCCTGTGTTCCCATGTTGCTTTTTCCAGGTGCAGGGGATTGAAAGCTCCTGGATACAGCAAAATGGAATAAAATTCAATAGAATAGCATTCCTTGCCTATGTTAGCAGGCCCATGTAAAATGAGAGTTACAAAAGCCAGTTTGCTTTCTTTTTAACTTACTTTCTGGGATCAGTGTGGCAATTATTCATAATCGTAGATTAGTTTATTAAATCCTCAAAGAAATATGTTGTAGCATTCGTTGATGATGCTCAGATGAGTAAGTAAATCAGAGGGTTAACAGCCTGAGAAGTGTTACAGCGTTTGCAATGCATAGCTGGTTCTAAAATCTACTTCACAAAGCAGCTGGTGATGATACAATGATGCTGCACAAGAAAAGGATTGTTATCCAGCTGTCAACTGTCTTATGTGTTTTCATCCATCAAGTGCTTTAAAGGGGCACCTTCCTATGCTGCTGTAATTTAAGCCTCCTAGCTGTGACATCCTAGGTCCATTTTATGCAGATATGAACTATCTGTATGCCAAAAAACCGTCTTGATCTCCCTGGTGTGATCTTGAAAATTGAAGAATTCAATAAATCTTTCTGTCCCAACTACACAGATGTATATAGAAGAGCATTTCCTGGCTAAAGAGTTCCTGTGCGTAGTAAATATCTACCATTCTTTTCTTGGGTTTTGTTCCTTGCTTTTGCTTTTATGGATTTTATCACAGATCTTACAATAAATCTTGTGTGCATTTGCAAAAATAGCTCTGCAGAGAGATTGGTTACTCCCTCCTTTCCAGCTATTCCAATATTCAGGATTAGATTGTTCACAGTTAAGAGTAAGACCACAGACATATGAAATGTGCTTTCTTATTTTTCCTACTGTTGCTGTCATTAAAAAGTCTGCCTGTTTTATTTTCTCAAAGCTTACCTCTGAAAGGTGTACTTTTAAGAGTATGTATCTACTTTCATTAAAATAATACTTTTTGCAGTTAAACATAAATCTGGAAAGATCAGACTCTAAAGACTCAAAAATCTTGTTTTATCTGCCATAGCTTGTGATGTTCAGTTAACCTGAAAATGCTTCAACAGCAATCAGGGAATTGCTAAGCCAGTTTTTGATTACTCTTGCAAGTGTTTTTAGCTGTATTTAAGTGTTTGGATGATTTAATAAGTGAATTCTAACAGCCATAATATCTGACTGAGACCTGCCAAATATTCATTGAATTTACTGACTTCACTGATAGTAAATATTCATGAAGTGCTGGTAACTTGGATTCATGCTTTAGGATGAAAATGAGTATTAAAAGCTGGATGTTGCCTCGTGCTGAGCTGTTCTCTGCACCTTCCAAGGAGAGCAATGGAGCAGAGCTGAGGCAGCAGGAGCAGAGCTGGTCTCTGCTGTGGCATTTTGAAGCTCTTGCCATGAGTCTGGATGGTATTTTCAAACATGAATTAGCTGCAGGAACATGAGCTGGGTTGGGAATAACTGTGTAATGCAAGTTAAATGCTATTGCCACTGCATCCCTAGCCTTTCTGCTGATGCTTCTCTGGAATGTGCTGGATCTCTGCCACTGTTGGGTTTATTGGGACCCTTGGCTGGAAAGGAGGAGAGCAGAAGGCTGGTCCCAGCCCATCCTGGCTCATTGAGGTGATGATGTTCATGCCAGTGAGCACAGGGGCTCCACCCAGCCTTTTAGTCTTCTGTGGCTTAGCCTGATGTCCACAGGAGCTGAATGCTGAGATAAGCCCTGAACTTTGGCTTGTGGTCAGCCCTTGTAATTGACTTCAGTCTGAGGGACCATGGTAAATACTACTGAGTGTATTAGTATTGACATGGCAGCAAGATCGGTGCCTGTGGTTCAGCTGAGAATGGATTTGAACAAATCTGTGTGGCCCTGCATGTATTCTATAATACAGTGTTTAATGAGCTGTTCATTCTGTTTGTTGCAACAGTATAAAACAGATGAAATATATTGTCTGCTCCCAGAACAGATAAATCCTGGTGGTGTTTCTCCACTTAGTTGACACTGCCAAATAGCAGCAGTCTGCCCTCGCTGTCAGGGTGTGTGTAGGAGTCCTTAAACCTAATTTTGCATTCTGTTAACACCGTGTTTCTTTTCAACATTTTCTCTCATTGTTGCAGCTAATGTTTGGTAGACTTGTGTCCATGCAGATACAGCCTGGTGCAAGGAACACCAATTTACCTCTGGTTTGCTCTTCATTATTTTCTAGAGCTCGACTGCAATTCACAAATCCACACCAATGTCACTTTTCCACAGTCAGTGCTTCCCAGGTTCTCCTGCCACTTAATTGGAAGCACTCTTGACAGGAATGAGAGATATGCCTGAGGAAGAAGTAGTGTCTAGGGGAGAGTGTTCACATAAAGCTGAAATTAATAAGTAGATGAGTTTATGATGATGCTCTTGAATAAAGTGGCTAATCAATAAAGCACACTTTAACAAAAACACTCATCCTTCATAAATGCAGGGACTTCTCTATGGCTAGAAGAGAGAAAATGTGAGAAGCTTGCTTTTGTGGTGTTAACAGGGCTCTTACAGTTAAAGTTAACATTTTAAAGCAATCTTTGAGATTTATTTTCCAGAAACGTGTTGTAAATATTTTGTAGTTAGAAAAAAATAAGAAAGGGATGGTTACAGGATGTGTTGGAAGAATGCTTCTTTTCCACTACTGCTATGGGATTTTTTTTTTATTTTTTGGTTTTTTTGTCTGGATAATTTTTGGTTTTTGGTTTGTTTTTGGTTTTTTTTTTTTTTGGTTTATGCAAAACAGCCTAAAGGGCCACAGCTGCTACCGATTTACCAATTGGACAGGCTGGCATTAGGAAGGGTACAGTGCTACAATGACTTTTCTTCTTTCTTTTTTTTCTCTCGCTCTTTTTTTTTTTAAATATATTTTTCTAGTTCTACATTCAATACCATGTCTGTGACCCCCAAGCAGTCTTTTTCTCCACACAGAGGCTTCCCTAAAGCTGTCTTTTCAATGAAAAATGCAACTTCCTAAGTGTTCATCAAATGCAGTGGATATGAGCCCACGCAGGCTGGACCATAACTCTTAAATGCCATTTTGCAGTCTTTTTCTCACTTAGTATTTATATTCTAATGGTTTTATTCCTTGCAGCCAAGCAAGGCAGGTTACTTGTTATTCCAAAGTAATCAAGAATCTAACCCCTTCTGTGCATCTATCCTTCATTCTGTCTGTCCTGGTTTTTTCTTTGCAATGAGACAGATTCTGTTTCCTTTTTACGTTGTTGGCTTTGTTATTGGTTATGAGATTCAACCCCAAACTGTAGATAGCCACTATGAAATAATATCCTTAAGTAGCTGTAAGCAAAGTGTGATTTTCATTGCTTACCTGTGGTGCATGCTGCTCTGCCCAGGGGTTTTCCTGGTATTGAGGGAAGGTTCCCTCACATAAATGAACTTCCTTGCTCATTACACTCATAGCCATAGAATTGTTTAGGCTGGATAAGATCTCTGAGATCCTCAAGTCCAGCAATTAACCTAACACAGCCAGGTCCAGCACTAACACATGTGCCCAAGCACACAATCCACTTTTTTTAAATCCCTCCAGGAATGGTGACCCCAGCATTGCCCTGGGCAGCCTGCTGAAGTGCTTGACCTCACTTTCAGTGAAGAAATGTTTCCCAATATCCAATCTAAACCTCCCCTGGTGCAACTTGAGGCTGTGCCCTCTTGTCCTATGAACACTCTGTTGTTCAAACACCAATTTTTATTAACCTACAAGGGAAAATCATCCAGAGTCAATTGCGTATGTTGTTCAGTGATAACTTCTGCCATGAAACACATTCTCCTTTTTTTTTTTTTTTTTTTCTTTAAGTTTCCATAAACTTCCTGAAGAGGGCTCTTTATCAAAAATGGAGGTTCTGTGTCAATAGCTCCAAAGTGGGAGTTTATGGTAGCAAGGACACCTTTGTCAAACTACATATTAGGACATGCTCTTAGCAGAGTGGCCATGGAAAGCAGGGATGTTTGGGATTTGGAGAAATAATGTTATGGGTTTTCCACCTGCCTTTCATTTCTGATCTTCCTCTGTAATGAATATGATGCCCTGCAACTCTGAGATCAGCATTCCCAAGAAGGAGCTCTCTTCACTGAGGCCATCTGGTGGTTTTTATCTGCAAGCAGGAAGCTGGCCAAACTCATAAAGCATCTGCCTTGTTAGTCCTGCTCTTTTGCCTCCATGGTTAGTTTTATAGCTGTGTGCTGCCTTTCCAGATAGGTTTAAATTTAAAAAATTACATGGAAGATGTTTCAAAACCAGATTAAAATGACAGTACGCTTTGGACTCCATCCTAAAGATACTTGTTTTCCCTGTTCCTTAAGGACACAGACTCTGCTCCGATTTGTTTGCTGCCCTGGGTCTTAGATCCAATCTGGGCATGAGAACACCTCATGTGGATACAACCCAGCAGTAGGAGATCCCTTTAAGCTGAGACAATGTGGCCCCAAAGCCACACGAGGCAGTGCAGAACCAAAGCTGGGATGCAGTTTTTCTGTCATAATATGTGTACCTTTTGTTTCTACTTTAAGCAATAAACCACCAATAATAGCCAGATGGGGGAAGCAGCTGAGTCTTTTGGACCAGTTTTCCTCTCCCACTTCCATAATCACTAATGAACATTAACCCAGGAACTTTTATTCCTGTGGGCAATATTTAATTTCTCATGTATGAATTGGGGGACAAAGTAAAAAAGGGGAAGTGGAAAACCATCCCAAATACCTCCCCAAACTACATGGGTGTTTATTTGTGCCTCAGTGGAATAATGTAAACATTTGAGTGACCTTGGTTTTCCTTAGTGTTGTTGAGGAAGTGGATCCCTGCAACACCATAAGCGTTATTCCACAAATCTTGCCTGTGGGAAAGACCCATTAGAAAAAATTAGCTCTGTATAAGCCTAGTAAATTTTGAAGCAAGGGGGGAAAAAGTGACTGCAGTAGTGTCAGATGGCAAAACTACCATTGTTTCAGTAAGATCAATATTTCAGTAACTGGTCCTGCTTCTCCTCAGAATGAGAAAGGAGGGAAAACAGGCCCAAATGAGAGAAGTGTATCTATACATAGTATAGGTGGCACTTGTCAAATTTATTTAAAGTTTCTGATGAGCATCTTCTCATTTCCAAAAGTGTAGTCTTGGTGAAAGCAGGAGTTTTTGCAGTAGTTTTCTCATTTTTGTTGAGTGTTTTAATCTGACATTTTCAAAACATGTAATTTCTAGTATTTTCAAGTTGTGTGGGAGCATAAGCTCAGCAAATCTGTATGATGTTAACATCTTATACACATAAGTTTTATGTGCTGAAAATTGGAGATTTAAATTTATTACTGCTATTTCAGTGTTTGGGTTTGTGGCTTTGTTTTTTGTTTTTTTTTTTAATGCATCCAATCTGAAGTTCCCATGCATGGACTAAACTAATTCCACTTGTTTTGCTTCTGGGACTGAGAGGGAGACCCCTGGATCCAGTGCAGTCAGGCCTGTCTCTGTCCACTTGCATCCTGAGCCCCTGCTGGTAAAGGGAACATTTTTTCCCTTTGCTGCAATGTCTGAAATGGTTTTTCTCAGCCTCTTGTAAAAGGAGCAGGCTTTTATCACATCTCTTCCTGACCCTGCACATTCCCACAGGGATGCAATTTCTTCTCATGGATGGTTGTTACACAGAGCTGTAAAATCACACATGGCCACACTCTGCCACCAGAGCAATGTGTGTTTCCACCATGGGATGCACTTATGTGACACTGGCAAATTTCTACTAAATCATGGCCTGTGCCTAAACCAAGCCTGTTTCCAATTGCAATAATTAATGTGTGTGCACTGAGCTGAGGAACAGAGGGGGCTGTGTAAATGAATATAGAGCATTTGCAGAGCACCCACTCCAGCAGGTTAAATGGAATGTGTGTAGGAAATATTCCCTTACACCTGCTGCATGGGAATGAGGTGTTCAGGCAAATAAAGCAGGCAGCCTGCAATCACCCCTGTGACTGCCAGGAGCAAGTTATGGATGGATTCTGTCTCAGGGGTTTAATTGCAAAAATGAGACTAAGTTTTGTGCCTATTGATGTTGCTATTTGCTTCACAGGTCATTTAAATGAGCGTGGAAGGGAACTCTTGGGTGCTACACAGCCAAGAAATCATTTCCATAAAGTAATTGTGGTTTGTGTCTTTACTGGGCATCCTGGCTGCATTTCCTACATGGGAATTCAGGACAGGGAGAGGTTCAGGATCAGTTTGCTTATTAACCTTCTGGCTTTCTAGTCTATTATTTCCTGAACACTGTTTTATAACATGCTTTACGTAATTAGTGCAAATCCTCTTACAAAGGCAGCTCTCCTTGCAACAAGATTATCTGAGCCTGGAAGAGAAACAGTTTGGGTTTTGGTTTCTCAAACCCTTACTCCCTGCATGAAGAAATTGGTGGAACTTGATGGGTCCAACTGAAGCTGGTGACAAACAGCCCTTGGGGTGCATCACCAGGGGCTTCAGTTCTCTTCCTTTTTTTCCCTCTTCATAAGAACTATTTGACTTTTTCACTTGAGCAGGGTTTGAGATACTTGACCACAGCTGGCTTTTCTGAAGCTTGTGTCAGGAAAAAGGTCAGCCGCTGTAAAAAGCACAAATTTGCAGGATCTCTGCTAAGGCCAAATCTTTCCCAATGAGAAATCTCTCTACCTGCCTGGTGATGTGCAGCAAAGAGTACAGAAATAACATAGATGAGACTTTAAAGAATAAACCTGTTGAGCCAGAGAAGTACTGAAAACTTTGGCAGAAATCTGCTGTGTGCCAGTGTGTCCCAGTGCACCTGTGGAGCTGGTAGGGTGCAGAGATGCAGACAGAGGCTGTTTTGTTCCAGGAGCTGCTTGGGTAGTGCAGTTAACGTGTATATATGTGTAAAGATAGCTGTATATGTGTATAGATTTACTTTTTTTGACTGCAATTTTTTAACTTGAATATACCTCCTGGGATTTTAAAAGTGCTGATGAAAATCTTTCAGTCCCGAGAACATTGAATTCCTATTCCCAAAGTAGAATTGGATGTACTGTCATGTCTTATTTTCCCTTCTAGTTTAGCTGTTTATTTTGCTTTGGGTGCTGCTTGCAGTTTGGAGGCTGAGTAGGAGCCTGGAGAGAGCCACTGTGAGAGCATGAGAGGGCAGGAATGACCCTGACAAGTGTTCCAGTGTCAGAAAAAAAAAGGCTGGCCAAAGATCTTGCTGGCCATATCCAAATTGCTTCTTTAGACAATTTCTTTGAAAAACATACCAAAAAAAAAAAA
>WEKY01053595.1:47014-81294 GCA_013390045.1 Picathartes gymnocephalus | reverse complement strand
AAAAAGAAACTGAAAACAAACAAACAACAAAAAAAAAAACCAACAAAAAAAACCCCCAAAACAACAAACTGCCCAACCTTCCCACTTCCTCAAAAAAACGCTTTCCTTTTGCACCAAAACTTTGCACAGCTGTGAGGCAACTGGAAGGTATTTTCACCTCTTTCATAAAAAGCTAATAGAATTATTTTCGTAAATGGGTGTTTTCTGCATATCTGTGCAGAATGAAAGGGTACCCTGTCTCAGGTTGGTATGGTAACTGCAAAAAGCACCTGTTTATTTACTCATTAAAACTGCTGGCAGGGATTTCAAGTCCAAAGATTCTGTCCCTTGCGCCTCCATCTTTAAAAAAAGCATTAAATTGTCTCAAAAATATGTCATTACAGTTTCTGGACTAGCTTTTAGGTCTTTTTAAGATCAGAAGGATGCAAAGAAGTACCTAAAATGTTAATTTTCCTATTACTTGGGGACCTGCAACAAGGCCACATTGGCAGATATATAATTTAAGTGCATCAGAGGCTCTTTATGAACAATTTTCATTGATTTTTAGTTATATATTCAAATACATTAAAATTACCATCCTGGACTGCTTTTCTGTATTTTACTGACTTCTACAGAGTCTGAAAGAAGACTTTTTCCTACCTCTACATCTTTCCCCCTGTAATTCCAGGAGACAATATTGACGTTTTTCCTACTTTTCAAAAAACATACAGGGTATGATCTTGCATTTATTTTGTGAACAAAATGTATTTGAATATTTGAGGAAAGCCAAGTCTTGTTTCTTTAATCATGTTGTATAAATGGATTTCAGAAAAGCTGAATGAGTATCAGTGTAAGTAACATAAGCTTTATTATCAAAGTTTCATCCACCTCATGGGACCAACTTATCTATTCATCCAGGTTTTTGCCTGAGGTGGGAAGATTAGAAGAAAAGAAAATTTAATAGGAGCTAGTCTCCTTTGATCACACATTTTATGATATATCATATATGCTACAGCATTTTCATGCCCAAAGTTTGCTAAAAGCTCAATAAATGGCTTCAATTTATGAGTGGCAAAGCAGGCAACCTTTCTGTGGAAAAGACCAGTGAACTGAGTGTAATGGTCATATTCTTAAATATAACAGATGCAGTAAAAATGCACCCCTTTCCATGTATCTGAAATAATTTCCAAAGGCTGACTTCTGGTAATCACTTCAGAATGATTTGCCTGAGATTTTAATGTTAAAAGTGGAGGTGCCCTGACCTGCAGGGTAAAGACCAACAGATGAATGGCTCTGGCAGTCCCTCCAGATTGTTGGAATAGATGTAAAAAATGGCCTTATAGCCTAACCCGAGCTCACCAAGTGACACAAACTTCTCCTTTTCCTTAAAACCTTTGCAAATTGTACAAGAAATTCTTGCAATGGAGCCAGTGACAATTTATTTGGTTATTTGGGTTTTTTAATTATCAGCTCAGCCACTGAAATAAAAACACAGAAGTAAACAGGAAGGCACTAAACCAAACTTCAGGTGTGAGGTAAAATGCTGGGTCTGCAAGGAAACCAGAAATTCCTTTAGGATGGATGCCCAATGAGATACATAAAATACGGTTTTATTTGCCTGGAAAAGAGATCTGTACTTCCACATTCAGCTTCTCTTCTAATAATTAACATAAAAACATGTCTTTTATGCACATTAAAATTGTCCATTGTAACTTTTCTGAAGGCCAAATTCATCAGTGTACTGGGATGTAATTGGCAAAAATACCTGTAGGAGATGTAAACCCTGTTTTGCACAAACTGATAAAGCAATTTCTTGAATGTCTATTTTTCCCTTTTATTAGGTCTAGTTCCACACATTCTTCTTAGAGTCTAAAGTCCACTTTTAATTTTTGTGCCCTAAAAGTCTTTATAGTCACTGTCTGTTGCTCCCTTGGCACTGTCAGTGCACCCAGCTACACAGATTCAGCTCTTTTAATTTTCTCTAATAAGCTGGTCCTCCATCTGCCTCAGTTTGTGTTGCTCTCTGAGCTACCTGCAGAGAGTCCATCTCCTGTTCATGAGGTGAACGACCACCAAAACTCTTGGGAATGAGACTAATTCTTCCCTGATTGCTGACATGACCCTTCATGACCTGTTGCACTGGGAATTGTGAGGAGTAGACAAATGAGGAACTCACAGACAGCAAAATGTGTGTTAGTTTCGGTAGATCTGAGATGGGAGAACTGATAGTTCTGGCTGACTGAGAAACAGGTGTCTCCTGGAGCATTAGGCAGTTGTTTTATTAATGTACTCTAAACCCCAGTCCTAGGGACACCTGCAAGATAGAGAGGATCAACGTATTAAGTTTAACGTAATAATTAAATGGGAAGCCAGCCAAAAGGAAAGAGAAGTTCTTGCAGTCCTTGGTGGTCAGGAGATCTCTGACTGTGCCTGAATGTACACAATTTTCCTAGGGAAGGAAATGAAATTTCTGTAAGTGAAAAAGAGTGGTTTTAAATTTGCCGCTGGCAACATTTTAGTTATACTATTTAAAACTACTTCCTTGCTTGTCTCATATTTGGGGTTTGGTATACTATTTACCAGTAGTTTCCAGTAATTTGTTAAAGTCTCCTTTAGTTGTATGTATTTATGTCCATTGCATTTTCCACAGCATGTTTTGAGTGAGCTTGGAAGAGTAAGGGTTCGAGGCCTGGCTGGATGTGGCTTTGAGCAGCCTGCTCTAGTGGGAGGTGTCCCTGGCCATGGAGCCAGAGAGGTGGAACCAGATGAACTCTAAGGTCCCTTTCAACCCAAGGCATTCTGTGAGATGGTTACACTTAAATGTCCGATGAGCCTGCTCTTGTTTAGTGGCAATAGAGCCGAACCCCTTCTCCTGTGCTGGGACAGTTCGGTGCCAGGGTGCGTGCTTGGCTGGAGACCGCAGAGCTCCCTGCTAGGGCACGAGTGCCTGTGCTGTGCTGGGTCCAGCAGCTGACAGCCCTGGGAAGTGGGTGAGACAGCAGTGCTCTGCAATCCACAGCATTCATAAAAAATTCTAAGGAAAAATTAAGCTACCTGGATGCTGAAAAATCCTGACATTCCCCTCTGAACTCTCACAGGTCACAGTGAAGGCTTGGGGATTTGTCTGTATATATGTATTTATAAAGGGGAGAGGGGAAAAAGAAGAAATCTGAATCTCTTCTGGCGTGCTGGCACTGCCTGCTCCTGTGCTAGCACAGCCTGATGGATTGGAGAGGTGCCTGGAAGGAGCAGGCAGCTGCCTGTGGATCCTTGCACAGCTCCGTGCTGGGCAGGGGCCATGCCTGCAGCAGAACCTCAGCTGCTCTGGCACCACAACACAGCAGCTGAAGCAGAGCTCATGTTTAAAAAATATTTTACTGTTGAATTATAGTTCATTTAAATAAAGTCTAGCTGATCTTTTGTCCCTTCTAGTCTGGGAAAGGCAGATCATGAGCCTTTGAGTGCTGCTCTGCACAGCAGAGCTCGGCTCAGTATAAAGGTTGTGGAATCTGTCTCTTTTCCTGCAGTTTGGATCATCCGATAACTTTTTTTTTACCCATATCATTTTGGAGATTTACTTCTATATCAGTGCAATTTTGCTGTATAAAGGCAAAGCACACGCCTGTTTAATTTCCATTATCTGAATTTCTAGCATTACTACTCAAGATATTTTGGCTAGACAAAACAGTGATTTAAAACATAAAGCAGCATTTATGGCCTATTTTCCAGTATTTATAAAATTTAGTAAGCATACACACACGATGAATCATGGTAGTGTCTTCTGCAGACAAAGCTCCCTCGAATAAATACTTGATGCATAGTCAAGCAGAGCTGTGTTTATGTAAAGCAGAAAATACAAATACAGGGGTTGCTGTCTTAAAAGGTAATCCCGAGGTAGGAAATTTTGGTTGCTTGTTTTTAATAGCAGGAGGGAGAAAAGAGTTAGGATTTCAAGAAACACAAAGTAGGGTTTGTGTTTGCATTCAATAACACTGATTTTTGTATTTTGGGGTTGGGAAAAGGCTTGTCTTGCAAAATCAGCCCAAGTAAACATTGCGTACAAAGCTGTAATAACACCTGGAATAACACTTGATGTGACTTACAGCGGGCTGGCTTGAAGGGTACATGCTTCATTGATTTTCAGAGCTTATTGCTTGTAATATTTCTGCAGCACTCTCATTACAACTCCTGGCTGTTATCGGGCTTGGAGCAGGCAGCTGTGAGCTGACAATAACATCTGATGCTGCAAACCCTGGCTTGAGAGAGATTTACCCTTTTCAAAGTGATTATGTAGATCAAACCAGTGTTTTTCTGTTTGGAATTCTCTTGCAGTGCTCTCATATAACATTTATACAGTATCTTATTGCTCATCTGAAAGGCAACTTGTTCCAGGCATAAAGGTTCACATCTGTGCTGCTTTTGTAAGAAAAGAGTGGTGGGGAGGTTGATAATAAAATTAGTACTGCCAAGAATATTTTAAAATATAATCTGCAACCTAAACCAGTTACCTGGCTGTTTGTTTATCCTGCACCTAGGTGAATACCAGCAGGGTCTGAGTTTTTTCCTTCCAGACAGTGATTGACTTATTTTTCTACAGCAACAGAGTCTGGATTATGGTCTACTTAGAAATTGAGCTAAACCTCCTCTTTTCTATAAGAAAAAAGTTTCCCTGAAAATACAGCTACCATTTCAGTTCCATCAGCAAACTGGAGGAGTGAACTGAAATTTTGTGACCTAATTAATAAGAAAACACATGTTAAGATAGGGACAGCCCCATAAATAAAAACAGTTTGTGGCTTAGAAATGTGTTGGTCTGGTGCCATGAGTTGTCTGGCCTTGAAGGACCTTTATTTAAAACTCTAAAATAAATACTATATATTTGTATAATTCATACATAATTATAACGAATACAACATATGTATAAATATATAAAAAGTATCTGAACTCTATTATCTCTGAAGCATGGGTGCAACTCCTATTTGTATTGATTGAGGCTCATCAGCTTGGAAAATGAAGTCAAGTTGGTTTAGACTGCCTTGAATCAATATAATGGAGGGTTACGTATTCTAAGAGTGACAAAAAAAATCAGTCAAAAATTTCTCTGCTTCCTTTTCCCGACTATTGCAGGTAAAATGTTTTCCATTAAATTAAAACTTTCACTAACAAATTGCTACTTAGATTTAGGATGCCAGAGACTGTATCTGACACAAACAGCAAGAAGGAAAATAGTGCCCACATCAGGGAAATCTATAACGAAGTGGGAACTCCTGCAGGGCTGCCACGGGCAGGCTCAGTCCCGAGCACCAATGCAGATCCACCAGGATAATTCCTTAGAGCTTGGTAAAGCACATGGCACCTTTGTGCTGAGAGGCTCCTGCAGGACAACATTCCACTGCTGCCAGTCCCAGGCTATGCTATTTGTGTGAAAGAGAAGGGATTTTTAGCCCTGGATAGAAATCTCTGATACTTCCTCTCACAAAAATGCTTCTCTCGTTCGCTGTGCCTTGCAGTGATGTGTGGGGTGAGAGGCAGCAGCAATTCATCAGGGCAGGAGCTGCCTGTGGGACACAACATCGAGCTGTCATTGTTTTCCCAGCTCTTAAAAACATGTTTTTGTTTTTTAAAAAAGAGATGCAGATTGATACCAGCTGTCAAATCAAGCAGGTATTTTGCCTAATTCTCTCAGGTTGTTCAGTTACTGAATTTCAATCCTGACCCTTTATTTTCCTGCTTGTGAATTTCTCTTATTGCAGCACAGAGTTCTTTGATGCTGCCAGCTCATACCTGTGCTGGGCCCTGGTGACTCTCTTCTGCCTTCTCACCTCGTTGCTTGGCAGTGATTGCAAATTTGAGTGAACAGACACCTGAGGGGCGAAAGCCATGAGCTAATTGGGTTAATACTTTACTGCCAAGGTCGTGACAAACTCCTCTTTGCGGTGGAATTTCTGACTGCAGCCAGCAGTGAAGACCAGCCTCACCCTGGCTGTGGTCAGTGATGGGCAGTCACCAAGTGGGTGCCCTTCCCTAGTTCTGCACTGGTTAGGATTTGACAAGCCCTCTTGGATGCTCCAAAACTTCCTCATTCCCATAAGCTTCTTGGAGGGAGCAGCTTACCCTGTATGTACAACACTGTGCCAGGAAAGTGTGAGCAGTTTTTAAGTGGTTTTTTTTGTAGCTTAGCTGTTCAAGATAAAGGGTTTCACGAGTGCCTGTGAAATATACACGTCTCTGTTTATACATGTGCAAATTTATAACATGCATGCTTTGAAAATGTAGTGTTCAGGACATACCCATTAATACTGGAAGTCTTTTCCTATTAAACTTGATTTCTTCAAGGGAGGGGGGAACTGAAATGTGATTGACATGGTTACTAAATATAACCACCTCTGAGAAGCCACACTTTTGCCTCTAGTTTGTAATACCAAGGAAAAGCTCTATGTCAGACTCCAGAGCAGCAAATTATTACAATCATTTAAGTAAATAAGCTGGTTCTTTCTTTATGGAAAGTTTTCCTGCTGAGCTAGATGTACAATATATTTATTTTTTCATGAATATAAATGTCTGCTACTGATCGAAACAGTCAGCTGTCACTACACTACAAATGCAAATTGCAAACTGATGGTTGAACAATTAAGATCTAGTGCACAGAGCTTATTGCCACTGGAGGACTGTAATTGAATTCCTATTGCTGTCAGACAGGTTGAAAATTACTGTAATGAAGAGCACCAGTTTTCTACTTTACATCTTGTTGTTTCCCAGCCAAGGAGCATTGGTGTTACAGAGGTTCCCACAAACAGATAATTGAATAAAGAGCAACAAATGACAGAGGAATGCTACCTGTCATTAAAGAGGAAAGTAATTAATGCTCTTTAGCTTGGTTCCCACATGCCCATGAAATCCAGGCACCTAAAATCATGGTTCTTCCCTCAGTGATCCTGGCTGTGTTGGGGTGTATGGAGAGGGAAATCATTGATCAGACAGCCATGTACCCAAATACTGGGTAACTTGAAAGGGTTCCTCTTAATACGGGGGAATATGATTTTGTGACATATGCAAGAGGTTTTGAAATAGTCTTTGATTATACGTGCGAAACTAGATATTTTTTTACTAGTACCTCCTTTAAAATATTCAAGGTGTGCAACTACACCTGTTTATGGCATCTTAATTATAAGAATTCTGAATAATCTCTGGAGTGAGCAAATAAGGGAAGATTAAATCATTACTTAAAATGTACATTAGCTGGTGCAAAACTCCTGCTTCTTACATAGATATTTCTGCTTCTGATATTGCAGGAAAAAATGTGAGATGGGGTGATGTCTAATATTTGTTTCTCAGAGTATCTTTTTTGGGGAGATTATAGCCCATAGTAAGAGTGTTCTGGTCTGCTCTGTGGAGGAGGCTTCCCTGCCGTCTCAAACGTGAAATCAGTTTTGTAGCCATTGGAGGTGACTGGGATGTCCCAGCATCCCTCCCTTAGTGATGTCTGAGAGCCGGATGTTGGCATCAGCAGGGCTGTGCCCTGTGCCAGGAGCTGGAAAGGGATGGGCTTCTGCCAGACCTCCAAAATCTTCGTGCAGTACAAAAGAACTCACTGCAAGCTGTGGCACAAGTATTGGACAGCTGAGGTTAGACTGTAGCAGTGTTTTCTGTGCTGGATGTTGGGAGCTGACACTTCAGCTCTCTGACAACAGTGGGTCTCACACTCAGAAATGCCCAGGAGGTGCTGCACCCTGTAAGAAAAACAGGAAATTTGGTCTGACAGGGTCACTCATACCACTTCTTCTTGATCTGTACCAGCCTTGATCTGTCTTGACCTAATGCTTAAACAGATGCATGTGTGGAGATCTTGTCAGCTGCTGTAATTTCAGAGAACAATTGGCTTTGGAGATGCCAGCTTTCCTGTAACAAGGGACTTGAAAGTTTTTCAGCATCCCAGATGGATTGGAGAATCTATCAAGGGGATAGGGCTATTGATGAAGCATTTGGCTGTGAAATCTGTTTGGCCAGGCCTGTCCCTGATATGGCAGCAGCCTGGAGCTGTGCCTCAGACAATACAGGTGTGGATCCAGCAGTACAAAAAGAAAGCACCTGCTTCATTTAAGCAGCTACAAAATTTTTGTTAGGCTATATTATAAGGGCCATATGTTGTGAAATTTATTTGAATTTAAAATATTGCTGCTCTGAGTAATTCTCTGTTTAATTTTCAATTACCCCGCTCAGCATGACTGTGCACATATTCCAGTATATTAAATGTGAAAAGAAAATGAACATTCTGGAATATGAACAAGCAACATGCTGTAATCATCTGAATAGGCATTTTACAATTTAAAATAGTGCAGTAGAAAACTAAAATTGAGGGTTCTGCACAGGTTTTATATCTATTTTATAACCTTCAGGGGTCCTGTATGGATTCCATATGTGCGTCTATATACCCCACCATAAAAATGAACACAGAATGGCAATTTTCCTGCTCACTCTGTAAGCTACATAGCTCAGATGATGATGATGAAGGAAAAGGACTCTGAGCCAGTCCAACAGATACTGTTCCTGAGTTTGTTATTTTCAGTCTCATCTAACATGAATTTCTTGCTCTTGTGATCATCAGTGCTCACAGCTCATTAGTACCCTGGCTGTGGCTGAATTCACTTACTTTGTACCAGCAGTGAATCCTGAACAGAAAATTGCCTGATGTTTACTTTAGTTTCCATAGTGGAGGTGTAAATCCATCTGAACGTTGTAGGGTAATTCTCTTTTCACATTGAATATTTAGTACTCCTCAATAGAATTCAATGCAGTATTTATTATTTCTGTAGATACCAGCAGTTGGAGGGACCACGCAGCTTTTATTGCTTCAAAAACCATTAAGTCAAAGCAGAAGAACAGCAGTTCAAAACAGATGTAGCTTTCTTTAAGGCACTCCAGTGCCATAAACTTTGTGCTAATGCAGAGGTGGTAATGACAAACAGCTTCCTTTTGGCAAAAGCAAACCAATTACAATCTAATAAGTGTTACACTCCAGCAGCTAAATAATTCATGGTATTGGCAGAAGGTTTCTGTTTTATAAGTCTTTTCAGTCCAATAGAGTGAGATGTAAATAGATCTGAGGAGCAAGATCCATCTCCTCCCTTGTTAAGAGGTTATAGTACATTAATAGAAAAATGTTCCCACATACAGGGTTTCACAGTGCATTGTATGATGTGCTTGAAAACCACATAATCTAGTGCCTCAAATGAAAATGCTCTTTCTTTCATGGAATGGTTTCATCCCTGATGAATTCTAAAAGTCTAAGCTTTGCTTCAAGTAACAAAGACCATTTTCTGCACAATGATGAACGATGTACTCAGAGTGGGTCATTTAACAACAAGTTACACACAGACTGTACACTTTTCCAGGCTAATAGTTTTATAACCAGTAATTGCTTGATTTTGGCACCTGACATCTCTCATTGAAAAAGATCTTTGCTCATGCTGAAAGAATACCAGGATATCTGGAAAGCTCAGCTCTTTCTGGGCTCCTGTCAGCTGTGTAATGTATTCCAGGCTGGTGACACCTACCTTGGCAGCAATGGTTGGGGAATTTAAAGTGTGTACCTCCCTTGGGAGGACTCAGCCCATTTGGTAAAGGCAAGTGATCGTGTTATCCTTTACTTAGTGGTATTCTGTACCAAAATTAGAATAGACCACATAGAGAAGCTATCAAGTAAGAAGCCCACTTATCCCAAAAATACTCATTCTTGCTTAAAGTGGTGAATTTTCAGTAAAAATCAGAGCAGACAACTTGTGCTTGCTTTTTTGCTGCTCATCTGCACTCACCTATAACCTTGTGCTTCCCTGGACACTTTCACATTTTCTGATGTCTTCATATTTTCCTGATTCCTGAGCGCTCCTATGATGCACATGGGATACGTGGGTGAAATTGTCTGGTGACACCAGAGGGAAAGTTTGGTAGGGAAAGTATTCAAAAATGGCTGATTGTTGTGCTCTTCATTCTGCTTCTAGCACTAAAAGCTGTTCAGTGCCAGCCAGCCTTCCAGCTTTATGCTTCTGTGTTGCCCTTTTTTTTTTTTTTTTTTTTGCTGGAGAACACCAGAAAACCAAAGCAGTAGCAACTGGGGGCTAATTGGTGCAACCCGAAGAGTGTCCAGTTCCCACAATGTGGCCCAATCTCTGTGAATAAGATAAACAAATAATCCCCATTATGAAAGGATTTGTTATAACTTCCAGTTCACTGGATTTGTTCCACATTGAAATGACATTTCATGTGGCCAATTTCCACGATCACTAAGCCAAGCTTGCCTGCACGCTGCCTAACCAGGAAAGATCTTCTGTGTGATATGAGGTGTGTTGATCAGATGCAGTGCTGACTGCTCAGGGGGGGAAAAAAAGACCTGGCACCAAAAGAAATGAGGACTCCTTCCTGAAAATGGTATCTTGAATGTCAAAATCATGTCTTTAAATGCAGGTGGTTTTTGTTCTAGGCCTAATGACAGATAATCAAGCACTTTACTTTCTTATAATAATCCACAAAAATATTTCAGATTTGGCAGGCTCAAGGTTTTTTTTTTTTTTTTGTCTTCAATATATATAGATACCTCTAAGAAGGGGGAGTAAAATCTTCTTTTGGAACATTTCTTTGCAAAGAAGAAGACAAAGTCTTGTGGATTATCCTTACTTCTGCTAAAAAAAAAATTAATATTTCAAAATTCTCTTTTCTTCCCCCACAAGTTCTTTGTTCTCTAAAGGTAACTCCATCACTGTTTAAAACAAGAACAACAGTAGTTTTCAACATCAATTAGTGAAATTATTCTATAAAACTAAAAAAATAAGAATAAAAATTCCTGAGGTGTTTTTGTGGTTAGAATCTGCATCAAGAGCCATGTTTACAAGATAAAACTGCCAGATCAAACAAACAGATTCAGCTATCAGTGCTGGATGAGCTCAAATGCTTATTGACATAACTTGATATTGACCCCAGGAGAACAATTAATTAAATGGCCTCAGCAGTGAGTGCTGAAAACATTATCTGCAATGGATGTGTCCTTGTTCTGTGTTTGGTCTAATCAGCACAGAGACCATCTAAGTAAATATTGTTATCTTCACCACATTTGTCTCAGTTTAAAAACCTGTGAAAAGTTCTGCTGTAGTTTTTGCCATCACTGATTTTTCTGAGAAAGGTTTCTCAATTCATATTTAGAGGCAAATTTCCTTTTGCCTTATGTGCAAAACCACTGACATCACTGCAAACATTGATATGATGGAATGAGTGAGATCCCTGCTTCTAGAAGATTTGTCTATTGGTCTTGTGACTAGGAAAACTAACATTCAGCTTGACTGCCATGATAAATACATCCCACAATACTTTTTTTATGTTTTACCAAATACTTTAGTTCTGATTCTTTCTGCTGTAATTTGACTGACAGGCTCAGGTGGGCTCACAGTTGCTAAAAGAATCTATTGCACACAGGTTGTGTTTTTTGCTGAGATGAAAAGTGCTGTTATCCCATGGAACTTTTTCTCCTGAACTGTCAAAAATGCTCCCCGGAGAGACTCTGGGTGCACTGGGTTCCCATGGATGGAAGAATGTTAAGTGCTTGCCCAGCTGTGGGGACATCTATCCTGCAACTGTTGAATGACGCATGCAGAAACTACTATAGCTTATTTTGAAACATTTTTAACTATGAAGCCTTTAAAAACAATCTCTGAAGAGTTTCTAGTCATGTATCTGCTCACTTACTCCTGTTCTTCAAACTTCAAAGGTTTCTGTATGTTTTAGAGCCTTTCTCAGCAGAGACAGGGATGGAAGAACAGCAGTGACCTCTGGCAGGTTCAGAAGTGGGAGGGCACACATTCCTAAAATTTACTGGAAAAAAATAAAACAAAACCAACACCACAAACCCGACCCTAGATCTGTTATCTGTGAGTGAAATGAGAACACTGTTTATTGTAGGATAGCCTGGCATGGCCTGCTCCATGTCTCGAGTGCCTGTGCTGTGCCTGCAGTGTCTGCAAGAGCACTTCTGAGCAGAGCCATCCCTGCCCGCTGCCTCAGGCACAAGGGGTCTTAGACACTCACCAGCCAGTGGAGCTTCTTCGGCTGCTGCAGGGGGCAGGGATGCTGTGTCAGTCCTGCAGCGAGCACTGAGATATCAGGATGCTTCTGTCACTGGTAATTAACTTGGAAAGTCAGGGCTTGTTGGTAAAGGCAGTTACTTGGCCAGCACTGAGCTGCCAAGGGTTTCAGAGGCAAAAAAGACCTTGTGCTCGAATTCCTTCCAGCAATCCTGCATCCCCATCCTTCCCTGGAGGGAAGCAGGGCTGGAGTGTGTGCCATGTGCTGCATCCTCTGTACCAGGGGTGACAGTGAAGTGTCCCGTGCCAAAGGCATTGTCATCCTTTGGGGGGATAATGGAGGGGAGGTGTTTTTTCCAGCTGCTAATCTCTCTGCCCTGCCAGTCTCTGTTAGTTGCTGCCTCTGCCAGCAGGCAGTCCTATTTCTTTGCCCCAGAAGTAGCTGTAAAATTAACTTTCACATATGCAAAACAGCTTGCAGGGATTTAGCCATGTAATTTCATCTGACATTAGTGGAAGATACATGATTAAAACTTAGCTCAGTGGCCTGAAATTGTCCCTGGGGTTTTTTCACCTTATCCTGGCACCAGGGATGCCTCAGCATAGCCAGGGCTCTCAGAGGCAGATGGGCTTGGGGGAAGGGAAGGGATCTGCTGCTGCTGCTCATCACAGAGATTTCTCATCCTGCTCACTCTGGACACACTGAGCAGGAGAACCTCTTTGCAAAATGGTAATTAACAAAGCAGGAGGAGGTGTGAGAAGGAAGATGGATGAAGGGGAAGGTAGAGGAGGGAGGACTGGCAGAGCTTGAACTGTGGTTCCTTGATTTTATTCTGTCCCAGCTTAGTTCTGTCTTTTCTAGTACAAATTTCCAGTGCACTGCAGCACATGCTGTGTGGCCACCTCCCCAAACAGCTGTGGCTAGCCAGAGAAAAGCTGCATAATTTCTAAGGCTTTAACCTTTAATCTATATTTTTCATAAATATAGAGTGAGCAGTCAACAGGGAGTTCAGAAGCACCAGGACAACTCTTAAGAAAGATGAAGTAATTATCCCAAAACAACTTGGCTCCTCTTCCCACTCACAGGAAAAGTGCTTGTGTACTTCTTTGGGGGAAAGTAAGATTCTTTCAGCTACCTCGCCTGCCTGGGAAATATGTGCTACTGCTGCCTCAGGGGTTGTTCACAGCATTTTCCTGTCATTACAAAGAACAGGCAACACAACTCTGAGGAAAGCTCAGAAAGGATGGATAATCTTTGTTCTCTTGAAAGAAAAAAAATCCAGGACTTTGAAATACCTCATTCCCAAGAAGTGTTTTCATTTAAAATTTGGCCTTTGATGTAATTCAGATTTCAGGAAGAAAGTTTTTCCCAAAAAGGACATTGGACAAAAAAATCTCCAAGTAATTTCTTTCTCTTTGCTCAGTCATAAAAATGAATGTTATCATTGTTTCTAATTTTGAATTAGAGATCTGTAGTTATGACTGTTGCAAGCACTGTGTACGTTATCAACTGTCTGTAATAGAGCCAGTCTATCTTATATTTTCATAAGGCAGTCCTTTTGCTCCCATCACATCATCATAGCAAAAGTAACTTCAGAGTTAATATTTGTAATTGTAGAACGAGAAACTGGAGGGTTTCCCTCGTGGCTTTTAACCCTACACCACCTCTTCCTGAAGAAATGGCACTTTGTGTCTGGAGCAGCTCGGGAGGGGTTAGCTAAGAAGAATTCAAGAATTAGTTTTGGGTTTCTCCCAACCTGAGGAGCATTCAGCTGCTCCCTGTCCTAAAGGGTCTCCACGTTACCTGCCTGCTGCTGTGTGGGACAAATTTCCGTATGTCCTGAGGACATAAAAGAGCCCCTGTCCTCCCCACCTGAACTGCAGTGGAGGTGTCACCTCCAGCTCCCTCCTGCCACCATCCAGGGCTGTCACATTCCTGTCTGTTCTGGCTGGTCCCTGGGACACCTCGGCTAAAATGGAGGAAGAGTGGAATGCAGTTTGCCATGCAAAGTCAGGCTTTCACTTTTAGAATAAAGCTTGAGGATATTTTCAGTCAATTAATGGTTCTATTCTGCCTCTACAAAATCTTTCACTGTAACCGTGTCGATTTATCAAGGAACCAAGGAAAAGTACTAAAAATGCATGAAAAAGAGGATACAAAACACAAAGTACTGAATCATAATGTTAATCTAAGGACACAAAAATTCCATCAGCTAGAGACAAACTTTGTCAGAAAACCTTGCTGGCATTTTTCCCCTTAATATAATAGAATATTTGTGTTTAATTATCTGTGATAAGTGAGATCTGTGAGAGCTATTAGAGAGAAATTATTCAATTTTGCTTTTACCCAGAAAGGAGACAGTGATACCAATTTCATGTGCATGTTCCAGTTTTGTAGCCCTTTCTCACCAGAACAATAACCCAGGAGCATTTCAGAATCTTCCTTTAGCTTTACACCATCCACTGTAACATGCTAAAAGAGCAATCATTTCCAGAGATAACAAATTACCAAGCATGAACCACTGGACCAGAACAAGGCAGTGGCAGTGGTGTTCTGGCTGGTTAAACAAAGAACAGGTTAAGGTGTTGGAGTGGAAAAATATATTTAAAATGTATTCACAACATCATAGCTCTCATGGACTGATAACTGTTCATGGTGACTTCACTTCCAGAAGTCATTCTTGCTTCTCTCTCACAGCATGCGAGCTGATTTTTTTACTGTGTGGTGGTTCCCCAGGCAGCACTCTGGCAGCTCTGGGCTACAACTGGTTCCTTCACTTGGAAGTAAAAAAAACCAATTATTTTGTGGGTCTTCACAGGCTGGCATGGAAGCTTTAAAGAATTTGGCATGTTCCAAAGTGGAAGATGAGGCGTGCAGTGCTGTAGGTTCCTGGCAGCCATTGAAGGCTGGGTCTCACTTGTGCTGCTGTATTTTAGCACAGGTAACAACGTGTTTGTGGTGAGAGCAGGTCAGGGATCACAGCTCTGCCTCTAAGTGTTCTCAGACTGGTTGTTTTACTAGTTAAGACACATCCAATTCTGTGACAGCTCCTCCTTGGAATACAACAGAGCCTAATTTTCTAAACTGTGAAGCAAAATGTCACAGTTTGGGTTCCTCCTACTCTTCCAATCACAACACATATTGTATTAGTTCAGGCGTGATTCACACACTGAATGTTTATGAGCTCCCTCTGAGTGTGTTTTACTGAAACAAGCTTTGACAGTAGCTAAAGATTTTCAGTGGTAAAAATATATTCTTTGTGATTCAGACTGTCCCTAGGCTTATTAGAACTGCACAGCAATATGTGTGTCTTGAGATAACCTGGGCACGAGGTGCTTTCCTCTGAAGAAACAACTCAGTCTGCTAAAACTTATTTTAGAGAAATACCCAAACAATTAATATGTTTATTTATTACCATAATTCCCACGGGAAACAATACCAAGAGGTTTCATTTGACTTAGTTACTGCTCTGGAAATGCTAAACAAGAGCAAAACTCTGACTCAGACCTGAAGGTTGGGGTTAAACTTCTCTGAACCCTGTGAGCCCAGAGCAAGGTCTGCTCTTGTTTGGGAAACTGTCCAGGTGGGATGTTTTTAGCCTACTAAAAGGATTTGTTTTCATGAGCCCATTTTCTTTTGCTCCTTCTGTCAGGAACTTGTGTATTTGCTCTGACTATATTATGTCTGGCCCCAGGAGGAGCTGCCCAGGCCATCTGGAAAGGAGCTTCTGTTTCACATTTCATTTTAATAGCAAAATGTGAAGGTATTGTAATTCATGTAATTCTTGTGCCTGAGTTCTGTTTGTGTATATTTCTGTAGATAAAAGCTACAGCAGTACGTAAATAATTTCTACTGCTACCTATAGTCCTAACACCCTTTCTGGAGAACTTGTGTCCATCTCCCTTTCTTATTTTAAACTAGGAGATCTTCAGGGCAGGGATTTTTCTCACTCTGGCATCTTGTGTCCCAAGTAGAACATAGGAACCGAAGCTCTATTTTCTGGCAAAACTTAAAGGGTAATGGAGGTAACAGCCTTAGAAGGATAACAACATTTCTTCTCATCCCTTTTCCACCATCTTGTGAAGTTGTTATGGCCACCCATTGCTCTGATGTTCTGTGAGTTTTGCTGGCAGAAGTGATTTTGCATCACTGCTCTGCCCCAGGCAGCTCCTCTGGCTTTGCGGATCAGCCCCACCCTGAGTAGTGAGATGTGGATCCAAGCAGGATCAGCCATTTGTAGACCATGGCTCAGGCCTGAATTTGAAGGAAAATGTGCACAAATGTAAGCTCAGATAGCTGTAAAAGTTTGTCATAATATGACTGTCAGCACTGTGGAGCTTTTTACGTATTAATCAGTGCCAGATGAGATGATCTCCTGGTTTCAGGAGAGAGAATGCAATTGTGAAATTTAGTGATGCCCTCTGAAGCCCTTGCAGAATATTGTGCAGAATATGGATAAGAAATTCATTTGGCATAAACTGAAAAGTTAATCACCTGGTCTTGTGGTTTTGTGCTGTGAGTTTCCCCCTGTGGTAGTACTGGGCATCTACTTCAGAGTTGGATTCAGTGAACCTTGTGGGTCCCTTCCAACTCAGAATATTCTGTGAATCTGTGAGTTGTGTCCTCCCAAAATAGGTGATCAGACCTGCAGGGCTATGAGGTTACAGGATCCATGCTGGAACAGTGATGTACCTCTTGCTGTGCACACAGCATCCCATGTATCCTTCTCTCAGTGGCCAACCCCAGTTCCTGGCTTCTGTAATGGGATAAGCTTTCACTGAAAAAGGTTTTCATTGTCAAAATCAACTTTTTGACTCCGTACATCTACGTCTTATAAACTATCACTTTGACATGAATAAAATCCCTTTAAATCCCAAATGCTGTTGGATTACTGACAGCCTGAACTCCTAATTCACCTGTCACCCAAGAAGAATTTCATTGCAAGGTGAATGTCTGTCACTGCTGTGTCTTGTTTTATATATTAAAATCAGTGCAAAGTTTCAAAAATAGCTGTTAAATCACAAATTAATGGATTTCCACTTCTCTCTGCAGAGTTAGAATAATGTTCTTTCTAGACTTGTAAGAGGCTGAGCTCTGCAAGTTTCTGTAGAAAGGAGCACATCCAGGTGATCAAAGTTTAATTTTAACTAACACGGTGCTAATGAGCTGCTACCCCTGAATGGGGAATAGGAAGTAGAAGAGAGAATAAGGAAAAGTGATACAGGATCCTTCAGCTAAAAGTAGTGTGGACTTAGTCCATTGAGCTGAAGTGGGCAAACAATTGGTACAGACACCCAAAAGATGTGACAGCTTCTTTTCTGTGCAGCATTAACACCAACAGCTTTATCTTAGCAACATAAGAAATTTAGTGTTAATAATAAATGAGTCACTGAAGTAATGTATTCCAGAACTAAAGAAATTTAAAAATGTAGATTTTCAACAGAGGGGTAACAATAGAAAATGTGTCAGGGAAGAGCAGGGAAGTACTGCTGCACACATCCTATATTCTGAAATCACATATGCTAGATAAAAAGTTTTTATTTTCATCCATATCTCTGGAAACTAGCAAAAGAAAACACATTTATAAATACAAGGGGGTAAAAGGGATATAAAGTTCAATCATCAGGTTTGGCTTATAAATCCTGCTTTTTATTACTTCAAGTATTTTTAATAAATGTTCATGTTGAGGCTGAAATATCTATAACTTTGTATACTTTCCTTGGTAAAAATCCCATGTCATGATATATATGCCTCTAGAAAATGGATAAAGACAGTATAAATAGGCCTGTTTCAGACTAGAAGAACTTGTTACCAGATAACACTACCATTATCAATTGGATAATTATTAGTAATTAATTTAAATAGGATTGTGTCATAACATCATCTTACCTCCCATCCTGAAGAAAAGGTTGTGAACGTGATATGCTGAACTCATCAGTCTCTTGTAAAAGCTGAAAAGTCCTGTGTGTTTGCCGAAGACAACTGTTAATGAACAAATCACAGGGCTGGACTTGTCATAACAACAATATCCTTGTCAGATCTTATCCTTTTGGCCCAGGGAGCTGCTCTGAATTTCGGACCTGTACTATCCCTGCCAGCCTTACAAAATAAGAAAGTGTCTGGGCCAGAAAAGCTCACCTTTCCTACTCTTTCCATGATAAGATGTAGAGAGCAGGGTAAATGAGTTGGGGGAAGGAAATAATGTTTCCTGGCACCTTCTCGTGTAGCTTTGAATCTGCTTTGGTAAGAAATCAGTTGTGAAACGATTGGTGTTGGCTGCATAAACCTTGCACGAGCTGCTCTGGTCAGAGGCTTCTACAAACTGCTCTGCAGTGCTCCTCTGGCTCTGTTCTTCCCCTCCAGAGCTGAGTCACCCTGTTACTCCCCTGAAGGAAGGCGTTCACAGTTCAGGAAAACAGAGGCACTGTTGGAGGAATGATGCAGATCTTCATCTCACCTTTGTACCCTGCAAAGTCTGTGCTGTGTCTGGAGGCCGCAGCAGCTGCTCTTTCTCAGAGAGAGCTGTAACCACCAGTGCCTGTGTTGCCCTGAAGAGGTGGGCGTTATGAAGCAGAGAGCGTTGCATTTACACCTTGTTTTGGGGTGTGATGGAGGGTGAGGAAGTACCTTCTATTCTTTCATTTCAGTCTATCTCCCTTTTCCTCGTGGGAACTTACAGAATATTCTGCACTGACTTATAAGCCTTGTCCTTGCTTGGCTTTCTCCTGCTGGAAATGTCTTTAGTCATGAAAGATAAAAGCTTCTCTGAAATACATTAAACTACTCAAACCTTATTACGTGTTTTCCCCCTAGCAGGAGATTTTTAGTACTGAAAATGCAAAGCATCACCAAATGTAGCTCTGTAGACTCTTGCTGGTGTTGAGAATGATTTGAATTGTCTTTTCTTGGTAAAGTGAGGCTAAAACAGGACACCTGAAGGCCCAGCCCAGAGTAAGCATACTGTGCTGGTAGACTCCTGAGTACCTACTGATTTCTGTGAAAACAAGAATTATTTCTGTGTACATAACAAAAACTGATCAATGTGAAAGAAGATTCTGCACTTTGCAGTGCTAATGTCTGCACTGAGAGGTCTGTGAGCTTTGCTGGCTGTTCCCTGGGTGATTACCATCCTTGAGACAAGCACACCCTGCTGCAAATCCCATGCCTTGCAGAGCCAGCACTCAGTGAAGCACACTGTCACAGCTTCCCTGCCAGCACAGGAGGGCTCCCATGTGCTTCCCACGGAAGCAGGATGTCCACAAGGACGAGGGCACACAGCAAAAAACACCACTGGGAGCCTGTCTAATGAGTCCTTCTGGTCTTCTGCTGGCCCAAAAGGCAGTGGTGCCAAAAGAATGGTACAGTCAGGAGAATTGTCCTGGGTGGAAGAACATATTGTTCCATACAAACGTTTCTGCATGAGAAAGCAGAGGGAAGAAATGAGCCCAGTGTTTACAAAGGAGTGGAAGGAACTCCCTGTTAAAGAACAGTGCAGTAGAGGCAGGGAGAGCAACCCCTTTCTGCCCAGGTACGGAAGGACAAGTGCATGCTACCTTGAGCAGCTCAAAAGCAAATAAACCCCCCACCCCACCTAAAAAAGAAAAATATCCCCAAACAAACCCCTCAAACAAAAATCCCAATAACTATTCAGCTTTAAGCTTTACTCACACTACTCAGCAAAGTGAGAAGCAGTCTGGCACACCACAGGTTGGTTTCGTGCCTTGCCATCCAATGTTAGCCTGCTCCCCTGGAAGGCTCACGTGTGTGCTGGGTAACTGCTCTTACCAAATAAAATGTAATTTTTGCTGAGTTTCTTCTTTATGCCCCAGTTTCCACTTAAAAGTACCAGCCATTCAGAAGGAAAAGCCTCTGTATTTTCCCCCATTGAAGGTGACATCATTATATCCAGATATTTTGTGCTCTTTGACATTTTTAATGAGCAATGCTTGAAAAGGCTGTTGGCTCTGGCTATTGTGTGAAGCAGTAGCTAAGACTGACATTGGCAAAAAAGCTCTCAGTCCAGCTCAGGAGTGATATTGCTGATGTGCTTTTCACATAAGGTGTTTTATCCCTTATTCTTACATTCAGATTGATGGATTTGCTGGGATTATTCCCTCTGGGCTAATAGGTACAATTTCTTTGTACATAGAAAATTCAAAAGGAGTAGTACATTTGATTGATTTGTTCAGGAACTAGATGTGATTTTTGGGAATACATTTGAAGTGTCAGATGTTGCAAGCTAATTGCATATTTAACTGCTGAGCTGCACTGAGGTTTAACTTTAGGACTGAGGGCCAGATGAATCACTAGGTTCACATGACTGGCTAAATGCTAACAAAGCAATTCAGGTCTATTTATTCAACTTCCACCTGATTTTGTTCATGGCTGCATTTTTACCTTCTTCCTGCCACCAGACATTCCTCCCTGTGAACAACCTTGCTAACAGCTCAAATGGAACTTTGAGATGAACCAAGATGTCTTGAGAAATGGTGCCTGCCCCATGCCTGGAAGTGTTCAAAATCAGGCTGGATGGCACTTTGAGCAACCCAGTCTAGTGAAAGGTGTCCCTGCCCATGGTGAAAGGGTTGGAATAGGTGATCCTTGAAGATCCTTTACGACCCAAACCATTCTCTGAGCCCACGCAACTTAAGATTTTAAAGAAAAGTTATGTCCCCAAAACTTGGTCTCCTTGTTAAAATGGTGCCCATGATATGCACTCTCTTGCCTGGTCTATTGCCTGTATGTGTATCCTGATAAGAACTTTGTTTTGGTGGAAATTTGGTTTTGGTAGGCTTATGAGCTGGGGTGGCAAGTAAAGCATCAGCCCTGAGGGGGCCTGCATTGCTTCTGTCCCACAGGCATGTGGAGGCAATGGACTCGAGGTTGATTTACTCCTGGTGAGAGCTGGCCTTGGATTATTTACTCACCTGTGTGTCTTCCCATCTTTTCATTACAGCCTGTCTCTTCACTGCTCAGTTTTCTATCTAATTTTCCCCTGGGTAATTTTTCACTGTTGTTTTTCTCACTTAACCTGAATTTTAAAGGACTTTCAAGGAATGATATGGAATACCTGACTGTGTCTTGGGACAGAAGAATAGGCTAAATATAATTTTAAAAGTACCTTCTGGCCCCATCTTTCATCATTCCATGAATTTAAGACAAAGCTGCAATTTCAGTGAGACTCTTCATGGGTCAATGAAAAATGGATTGAATTCCCCATCTTCCCCTGCAAGAATAAGCATTAAGCTGTGAAATGTCACATCCTTATTAGAATGCCAGGACCACTACTGTCTGTTTCAATATTTTCATGAAAGACAGACACGGAGTAATTATTTTTCAGAACAAATACTTGTTACAAAAGCACCCCCAACCCTTAAACCCAAGAAACCCTGCAGCAAATCACTCAGATACCAGTGGCTTTATGTTAAATAATTCTCAATTATATTCCAATATCACAAATGGGACATACTCTTTGATATGTGAGGAAACTGAGGGAAGAACTGCAAGAGAAGCTGGACCAAAATACTTTCCAGTTTATGTTGCAGATCTGTAGCTGGGTACATGTATGTGGCTATGTGCCTACAAACGTATCATGTCATTAAAAGATTATATTGTTTAGTATATCAGTTATTGCTAGATAAATCTGCAATTAATCACATGCTATTTCGTGCAGTTACTTGTTTGTCCTTTGTTACCAGCGCATTATGCCTACATCCCATACTTTTAGCTTTTATACAGCCCATTTTATGTACGTAATACCAGAATAGATTGGGAACTGCAGAGCTGTGCAGAAGGGCCAAGTGCAGAACTAACACCATGACAGTTTTCTGTCACCACCATTTTTCTGCTCTGACACTTCTCTTTCAGGGTGGTACCAGACCAACCTGTCTTGAGGAATCTGGTTTTTTTTTAATTCCTGTCCATAACTGCTATAACTTGGGATGAATGTGATCAGAACTTTCAGGTAATTCTCCCACAATGGATTTTTTTAGTGCTCTTTCTAGATTTTTTTCTTTGATTTACTTTGCTTTCTGAATTAAAGCCACTTTAAATACCTGTGCTTCAGCTACTTGTGATTTAGCAGTAACATTCACTCTAACTTTTGCAATTTTTTTACTTCTCCTTTGAAGCATTTACCTTCAATTCTAGGCTCCTACAGTATCAGTCTTTCACACAAGGCAGTGCTTCTCTCCCTGAAAGGAATGCCTGCATTTCACTCCAAGAATCCATCTAGTGAGATCAAAAAAGGATTTGGCAGTTTTTGGCAAGAAGTCTTGAGAGCATCCACCTAAGAACCCCTGTGCTATTGCAGAAGTGGGAAGGCAGGTTCATCTGACAGTGCTGTGGGGAGCTGAGCAGAAGAGGGGAGAGGAGGAATCTCCTCCTCCAGGCTGGCTGCTGCTCAGACAGATGGAGGTGTCTGAGCTGCAGATAATCAAGCACATTCACAGCACTGGTTAACATAAAGAAAAGGATGTTTCACAAATCAGTCCTGTCTGCCACCTACATTTGCTCTCTCCAAATTCCAGGGAATAGATTAATTCAAATTTTGCTAATAGATAGCAAGAGCCAAGTCTGTGTTATGACACATGGAACAGGGGGAGCAGATGCCATCCTCCCATTTATAGCAAGGAGAAGAATAAAGCAGCATCTCCACAAATTAAAGTGTATGGAAGAAGGACCATACCAAACACGAGCTCCTCTGATCCTGGACCAGCCCAGAGCGCAAGAGCTGTGGGTAGAGAGGTTTCCATTTTGCTGAGGATCCCCACAGCCAGAGGGACAAGAGCAGGAACAGGGAGGGAGCTGCAGAGTTGTCTGCAGGTGACATTCCTTGGGGGTGAAGAGTTGCCAGGTGTGACAGTACCAGAGCTCTCCCCTAGTGGGTTGCATCCCATCCCCTCTATGCAAGGAGTAACAATTCAGTTGAGGATTTTTTCCCTCTTGTTGTGTGAGAAAAACTGGAGCCAAAAATTTTTCAAGTCACTTTCCTCAGTCCATCTTGCTTCAGAGGCACCCTGGCCATGGAAAACTGAATTGAGGCCGAGCCCATAGTAATGAACTGGGATTCTTGCTACTTGTTCTCTTGCCTTGTGCTGGTTCTTCAACTCGCTGTGTACCTTGACTGTCATTCATGAGCTTCGCTCCTGTTTTCCCAGCAATCATCATGCTAATTATTCATCTCTTTCACGCACATTGCACACATTCCTAAACTCTCAAAATAAGACACCTCAGTGATGTGAATAGGAGGCACGTAGGTAGGTCCTGTTCTGCGTCATGCTCCTGAATATTTACAAGGTAATTTGAAAATGAAAAATAAGTGCAGCTCACTAATGAGTTATAGTTCAATGTTTCCTCATGGATATATACTTATGGATACGTATTCTGCCTGTTGATCACTAAAGAAACATTTCATGTACAGGGAGGATCAGCACAGCAAGATTGGAATGTAAATAAGAAAGGCAACTTTTAATAATCTTTATTTATTTATAAACAAATAGAAGTCAAACTTCTCATTAGGAAAAAAAAACCAAGCCAAGCCACATCAAACATTCTTTTCCCTACTGATGAGATTTCTTTTTAGTTTCAAGCTTTTCTGAAAGAAAAATAAAATAGGAGAGACGTTTTTGCAGCCTTTACTCTCTCCAGGTGAGAGTGGTTCAGAGTAGTTTTACCAGAATGATCTACTAATGAGACTTTAGCCTCAAATTCCCTTTCTCCTCTCTTGAAGAGACTTTGTTCTCTTATCCTGAGCCCTATGAAATAGGACAAAACACAATCACAAATAAAAGATAAAATCACAGCATTAATAATCCAGGAACTGCCTCAGTCATGGCAAAACTCCTGCTGGCAGATGCAGAGTGACTTCAGTGACCTCTTGAGCCGTGTCTGCACTGAAGGTGTGTGGGAGCTGCTCCTTCATTATGGAGCAGATCAGAGAGATGATATGAAAAACTCCCAGCAGCAGCTGTCTGCTTAAAGACTAGGAGACGAAGTAAGAGCTGTCTGGTCTGTATCTTCCCTTTTAGACTTCTTAAGGATGCTGAACTCGGTGTTCTGGAAAACCTCTAGGCAGCCTTCATTCTGCATTACGTTTCTTGTCACTGGCTTGCAGAGCTCCTTGATCTACAGCCCCATCAGGATTTTGAGAGACAGCCCTGGGACTGTGCCAGCTGCCCCCTGGGGCCACGCTGCCGTGGAGCAGCTGGGGCAACACACCCCGGGGCAGAAATTGTCCTCCCTGACCTTGGCATTTTCATGGAGCAACACGACAGGCTGGCAGGTTTGGGAAGATATTGCTGATCATCTACCCAGCTTTGTGCCAAGAATTACTTTGGAGGCTGTGTGGGCTGGTTTTGGTAAAGAAGCAGAGAGGCAGGGTCTGAGCTGAAGGTGAGCTGAAGGCCACCTGGTCCTCTCCTCACAGCAGCCCAACACCGAGTGGGCTGAGCTTGTGTGAAGCTCTCTTTGCCAGTCCATGGGCTCTGCTACAGCTCCTTCTGCCAAGACAGCACCGTCCTCCCTGGGCAGAGATGTGGTTTGGACACTGCACAGGTACCCCTGCAAAATAAATCATTCACTGCTTGTGAGAGGCTTTCAGGTGTTAAACCAGTCTTGTGGAGCACAGTCCAAAGCAGGCTCCTGCCAAGGGTAGAGTGGAAGTCCTTTGTGTCTGGAAATGTCTGTGCTGTCCAGGACCAATTTGCTTCAAATACCAAAAAGCCCTGCTGGTGACCCAGCCTCTTCCTCACTCCTCGGCACTTGTGGTACTTTTTCATGTCTCCTTTCTTTCCCTCTAAAAGAGAAGTGGACTACCTCCCTAAGATGAAAAATAAATAAATGAATTTCTTGTGCACTCTACCTGTGTAGCAGCAGCAGCACTGTGGGAGACGTTATTTACATGAACTTCATTAATATTTATAATCACATTTATAGTTTTGTTCAGCAGGAGGCTTGATCAAGTCAGTAGTATGTCTGGAGATCAGTCTTTGGTATACTACTTTTAATGAGAGTAATTTGCATTTAATAAAGTGCCTGAAGTAGCAAGTTACAATGTAGATTTGATTTTTCTTGATATTTGGGGAAATATTCGGATTAGTGGTTTGATTCCACGTCCATTTTCACTTTCAGTGGTGGAATGAAAACAGACATCCGAATCCAAAGAATCAGGAACAACATGAGAATATGCCAAAAAATAAAAGGGGATTTTCTCCTTGTAGTCTCTATAACATGAGTAATGCAGAATTAGAGATGGACCCTGATTGCTTTGGGTGTCTGCCTTTCTTTTTGTCATAATCCCTGGAGATAACTAGGTTGGTTAGTTTGGAGAAGCCTGGGGTCTTCCTTTGGTGCATTTTAAATAAGTTTTAGCTGTTAAATCCACTTTTCCCTCCCCACAAATATTCTTGCTCAGGCTGCTCTGGTCTCTAAATGTTCTAATTTCACCTGCCTTTGCTTGTGTGACTTCGTGGAGACATTGTTCAGAGCCAGGTGGGTTTCAGGACCAACCCTTCAAAGGCATCCTTCTGCCACTGCAAAAAGCACCATATTTACTTGGCTGCAGTTATTTATAGGCCCAGGCCTCTCCACAAAAAGTTGAAAGGCCAAAGAGTTAATAGATGCAGAGAGACTTCAGCTGAAGATGGTGAACAGAAATAGATCCAAGAAAAAGGCACATCAGAAAACTCTCTCTCATCCTGACCTCTGGGTAATTTGAGGGAAGGGATTTATAATCTTTTTGTTCTCCTTTATTGTCAAAGACACAGAAATATGCTATACCTAGTTATATGCCCCTCTGTTTCTCATCATTTTGTAGCTTTGTGATTTTATTTTAGCCTCAAAATACTTTTTCCCCAAAAGAACGTGCATTCTACCAGCAACAGTTTTTTACCTGGGCAGGTGCTATGGCCAGGCCACGCCTGCAGTGGGATCACCCCTGTGGTGGTTGTGACCTTTGGAGGTGGTGTTAGTGAGAAATTAGCAACCCGTGTGTTACCAGCGACACCAAATCCCTGCGCAGCCTGAGGCCTTGGTGGTTCCTGTGGCTCCTGTGCATCATTTGGATGCCGGATGGCACACTCACAGAGCAACCTGCTGGCACAGAAGATGCCCAGGTTCCAGCTCTTGCTTTGGCTACCTCATTTCATTTTTTGAATTTTGAGCCAGCAGCTTTGCCATAAGGTAGGGTATGACATGGGCTTTCGTGTTTCGTTACACTTAGTGTGAGCCATGAACTTGTGGATGTACGGTTACCTCTAGCCATTCTCAGATGGTTGTTGAGCTGCCATCTCATGGCATAAAGGTTACAATAACTTTACTAACAGAATTACAGCCAAATTCAGTGCGTATGCTTGTGATTTTATTGTTCTTGACCAGAAAATCGTGGTGATAAGGATTACCTTATATTGTTGTTTATATAACCTGGTCTATTGGAAGGTGTGCCAGACTATGGCAGGGGCATTGGAATTAAATGATCTTTAATTTCCTTCCCACCCAAACCATTCTAGGATTCTGTGATATTGTGGAGACTAGAATCATTTTAAGCAGTTACAATAGTTTTTTTCTGGATAGGCATTTTCTGTTCAGCTTATTTGTACATTTTGCAGTAATTTCAAGAATTGTTCAGCAAACAATAATTGAAGGACTCATTGAGGGCTGACCTTGCAGAGATGAAAGGAGGAGGAATAAACAGAGGATCTGTTCCTGTAGGTGCTTGCAAATACTGAAACCTTGACCAAGGATGATTTAGAGCCTGAGCAGGTTTATGCAAATGCTACAATTCTTTTGCATTCATACCTCAGTGCTTCTTCACTTCCCCACAAAGATATTTTTGTGTCCATGGTCATTAATCTCCCCACACAGTGTACTCTAATGCTCAAGATTTGTTAATACATTTGGCAGTCTTCCTTGTTGTTCTTAAGCATATATTGAATTTTTACACAGCAGCTATTTGTATAATTCCTGTAACATGCCAGAACAGCTTCCAGTTAATGTCCAGAATTTTCTGTCTGGAATAATTTTTTAAAAAGAAGGAAAGATTGAAAAGATCTTACCAAAACATTATGTACAATTTCATTCTCTCTTGCATTGAAATTTATCCTCTTGCTATTAACAGCAGCTTTTAATGTCCTTATTAAGATTTTATCTTCATGATTTGGATAGGTTTTTTTTAAGTTTGGGGTCTGACTGTTAGATATATTGTGATAAAACCTAGAGAGTAATTTTAATTGCACTCTGGATGATCATTTGAAAGGCTCTCCAACCTTCCACAGAACTTTTCCCATTGCGTTTGCTGCCCCTTTTTGTGTTCACTCCTCTTCTCTCCCTGCCTTTGGTGCTGAAAGGCCACTGGTTATGGAGAATCCCAAGGGAAAGTTTATACCGAGTGTGAGTTTAGTAGAGCAGGGAGCTGAACCTGCACTGAGGAACGAAGCTACTGCGGGACAGGAGGGACATCTCTCTCTCTCTCTTAGCCAGACTTTTCGCTAATTAACTCATACTCCCTGCTGATAGTCTCTGTGAGAGGCTTCCAAATCTTCATTTTCATTGCAGATTTTCTAAAGGGTCTATTATTGCTGTGTCTCAGTTTATACTTCATGAAACAATTGGGTATTCGTAGATGCTCTGTATTTCCAGCCACACTGCAGGCAGTCCCTGTGTAACAGCCAGGGGAAATATCCCAGGTTCTGTATTCCAGTGTGGAAACACAGTTTATGTATTCTGGGGACACACTTACTGTGAGGGATTTCAGTTTCTATGTGATATTGTGGGAATCACATGCATTTGCCAGAAAAATACTATTATTGACATCACTGTTCTAAAAGCAAAATCTGGGCATTTTCTAACACAGCAAAGAGTCATCAGAAGGAAAATTTTAGACTTTCTCGTGATGATAAACAAAGGTGTCCACAGGAGGGGAAATTGGTGGGAATGATGATAACATAGAAATAAATGTTTGTTTATAGTTGAGATGGAAAAATTAAGGCAAGTCTTAATATTTGTATGTACTTTCAGGGTTTCACAAACACTAATTATGAAGGCATGGTGGAAAATCGTAGATGCACCTCACTAAGACAAAACATTTAGATGTAAGTGTGAATTAAGACTTAATGTGAAAATTGTATTAACTAAGGTAGATTTTGACTACAGTGGATTGCAGTGCTGTTGTCCACACTGTAAATAGGATGATTGAATAGTGATCACAGGAAAGAGTTTCAAGGTCAAGGTTTTTTGGACAAAACCTCTACAAAGGCTCTTTCCATTAATACAGCAAGATGAGAGAGGATATAATCACCAGACAAAGCTGCTTCTGCACTAGTACTCCCTAGTCTAGGAGAAAAGGGTTGGAGCCAGTGACTGGAACCTGAAACTGAACAAACCCAATGAGGAAATGTGATGGATGTTTTTATCAGTGTGCACCATCAGCTCCTGGAACAACACCATGAGGTTGTTAATACCATCTTTTTTTTAGCAGGGTTTTGTCCACATCATTTCAACTCTTTACCAAACCATGGTATGACAATAGATAAATATTTTGGTAGCTAGACATCTATTATGCCACCTACTGCAACCAAAGTGAAGGGAAATGAGGACCTTCACTACTCAGTTTTGAAGGAGGCTAAATATATTGTGAAGGGAGTGTAAAGTCTAGGATTCATCTGGGAGAATCAAATTAATATTATCATCAGCAGTTCAGTAATATGTTGGGGGTTTTTTTGTTGTTCCTTTAATTATTAACTCATAAATCTACAAACCAGAATCAGAAACATCAGTGCAATTTGGAAGTAGCTCCAATGGAGTCAGCAGTGCTAAATTGGTTTGCATAAATGCTGAGAAAATGTGGCCCCTGGGGCAGGGGTGAGAAATGCTCAGGGTTTTCACTGCCAGAGCGGGTGTTTTGCGTCTGCCTTGCAAGGAGAGATCACAGCAGAAATGCATCATGATACAGCAGCATAAATTAAGGAACACTGAAAGGTGTCTGAAAATGAAAGGAGCAAAGCTGCAGAGAGATCTGGGTGAATGTTTCATTTGGTTCTCATCACATTCAACTAGATAACACAAATGAGTATTTTTATAATCAGGGTTCAAAGGTGACAAAAGAGAAGCAAACTGCAGTCAAAATGGGATCATTTCACTGGTGACACACACATGAAACCTTGAAATGCTGCTTGACTTTTATAGGAAGCTGTAAATCAGGCCTGGATTACTTGAAAAGTTCAAGAGCCCTAGAAAATGTTTTAGCTAAATGTAGCTGAGTTTTATGATTTGTGCTTTTATGCACTGAGCTCTGAAAATGAGCAGTGCCATGAAGTTATTTAAGAATCCCCCTAAAGCAGAACATTGTACCTGCCAAAAAGAAAAGTAGGAACCAATGATGTTTCGTTTGTCATCTTTGTAGATGTAGCTGTACTGTTCACCAGGGTGAATGCATGCAAAAAGACACAGCATTGCAAGGGCTGTACAGGTATTCCTTATGAGATTTTAAAAAAATCACAGAACAGTATTCATCACAAGTTTGTCACAGGTTTTAATCACAATTGTAGAGCTTTTACAGGCATTGTGTCTTTGGTATTATACAGGAAAGCAAAAGAAGCAGCAATACCCTTGAAATATTGATATTGTTACCTATTTGCAATTCAAGAACATAATATGAGCCATTCTGATGTCAAAAGGGGGTCAGGGAGTATAAGAACTTAGCCCGTAACACAAATGTGCTGCAGTGGTTCCTGGCTGCTATTTCTACTTTCCATAGCATAGGAAAAAGGGGAGTGTTGTATCATTTACTTACTTTGATGTATTAATAAAAAGGTCTGCCACAGGAAAATGCAGGTTACATTTTACAGAGAAACAAATGTTGCTACCGAATCACAAATAACATCCCTATAGTGGTGCCCTGATTAACCTTTAATACTTTTTTAAGCAAACCACCGTGGTTTGGAGCAAAGGGCAGTTTCCTTTGCTGCTGTCCTATTTATACACTCTAAAAGCTTGCAAAGCAACTGGCAAGCAGAGATGAAAATCTGAAATATGCCTGTTACAACCTGGCAATGTTCTTTCTTAGGTTTTAGGAAATTTGAACAGGAATCAATTTTAAGTGCTGAAACATTTTGTAAATTGGTACACAGCAGTGGTGTGCTGCCTGGTAAAGAATGCAGAGGAAGGGAGAAGAGGTTTCCATGCCAGCAAACGTGTCTTTGACTATACCAGAGAACAAAGTGTACAGACCCTGACTATAATTTATATTTGCCGTGAGACCCAGAGATGTGAGAAGACATCATGTGAGTCAGGACAATTCAAATTGAAGGATTTGTACTATGCTTCTTTAGGCAGAATGTCTCAAGTGGGAGAAGACATGTTGAACACTTCAAAAAGGGAGTAAAATTTAGTTTTATTTCACTGGCAGCTGTACATATCATTTGCAGGAAAATGGCCAGCAATGTCTTCATTAGCTTTTTGCATTATTTACAAACAGCAATTCCTTTAAAAATCCTTCATCTTTTCTAGATCATAATTTATGCCAGCAAGGCTCTGCCTTGGCTTAAGCTCAGTCTGGAGGAGAGGAGGCTCAGGAGGGACCTTCTTGCTGCCTACAGCTCTTGAAAGCCAGGTGGGGGTTGGTCTCTTCTCCCAAGACATATGACAAGAGGAAATCACCTCAGGCTGTACCAGGAGAAGTTTAGATTAGATAATTCAAAAGATTTCTTCACTGAAAGGGTCATTAAGCATTGGCACAGGCTGCCCAGGGCAGCGCTGGAATCACCATCCCTGGAGGGGATCTGCATAACAGATGTGTAGATGTGGCACTTGGGGACATGGTTTAGTGGTGGCTTTGGCAGTGCTGGGGGATCAGCTGGACCCGATGGTCTTACAGGGCTTTTCCAACCTAAACAATTCTGGGTTTTTCTGATATCCTGAGTTGTAAATAAGCATTTGGTCAAGAGCTCTGTAATGACCCACTGGGCTGATGCATCGAGGCACAGAACCCAGGGTGGAGCTGAGCTTCAGTGATGGGTTGGAAGGCAGCAGAAAGCTGTGCAGCCTCCAGCACAGGGACTTATAAAGCCAAGCTTTGGTTTAACAGGTTATAGCTGCTATTACTTCTGTGGTAGGGAAAGACAGGGCCTATAGAGAGAGCTAATCAAATAAACAGCACGTGCATTTCACAGCAATAACTGATTTGATTTACAGATATGTTCAGGAAACTGAACTGAAAGGTTGAAATGATGGTGGCAGTCGTTACTGACTTTGGCATTAACTTGCTGTGATGCAAAAAATCACTCTGTAGGAAGTAAATTAAAACCATGAATGAAATTAATTTAATTTGTACTACCTGACCAGTAGGCTTTATATTCCATCAAGATGTGATACAGTGTGTATTTAGAGGTCATTGTTCTCATGGTCATTTGAAGGAAGGGGAGCAGCAAGTAGAGACTGAAGAGTGGAGATATAAGAATTAGTTTGAACAATGGTGCTTTGGCTTTAAGCAGTTATAGCCACAGGTCAGTTCCAGCTTATGGGAACTCCTTCTGAGGCATGGAATTCCCAGGTATGGAAATCAGGAGTTTGAATAACAGCAGAAGTTACTCTGTTATGAAAGTATTCATGGCTCAGCAGAGCAAAGTGCCAAGATCCTGTGCCTGGGGGCTGCAGGTCCCTCCCATCACCGAGGTCTCCCTAAGCCTCTCCCAGGGGTGGCTCAGCAGAGCTGACCTTTAGACAGAGTGCTTCTGAGCTCACTTTCACCCCTTTCTTTCTGTGATTTTATGACAAACTTGCCTTTTTAAAGGGAAACCAGCTACTTCATTCTGGCAGACAGACATCCATATGCTGGGGTGGGGATGAAATATGATGTCAGATTTGCTGTTTCTCTTGGTGCATATTCTGCCTGTGTATCTGCTCAGGCAGACAGTGAGGCTTCTCATGGAAATCCAATACAATCAGCTTTGTGACAATTTCCTTTTTTCCTCCTCACTCCTTGCATGTCTCTCCGTCTCCTTTCAGTACTCTGGCAGTTCTCCAGACTAGAAATTTGATGAAAGAGCAGGGATGTGTTATGACATTGGCAAGGTTTCTCGTCTTTGCTTCCTTGTTCTCTGCTTGCTTACCCTCACATGAGCAATGTAAAACCGTGTCTCTCCTTGGGGTAATGAGGATGTGGTATCCTGTCAGAAAAGCAGATGCTATTCGAAGCTTAAAAGCCAAAGATTATCTAATGAACAAAGAGCAGTAAGTGTGTCTTCAGACACCTCTGAGCCTGTCACAGGAGACAAGCCCTGGATATCATTATCAGTTTCCAGTACCGAGCTAAATGGAATTACTGGACATGTCCTCGGCCCTTCATTATAGGTTATGTCCTTTTATTTCTCAGGGATTAAAACATCTCTTGGAATCTGAAAGTGCTCTGAAAGTTGACTGCTTAGTGCTGTCAAACCTAGTAAAAGCCAAGACAGGTTTGTAAGCTCTTTTTCCCTCAGCTTTATGTAAGGTAGACATGAGTAAGTCAAGTGCATTTACTCCTTAGGGCAAGTGTATCAAATTCTTCCAGGTTTTGGCCTCTTAGCCTCTGCTTTTGACATTTTACCCTGGACAGTTTTCTCTGCCAGATTTGAGTTTGAGAAACAACTCAGGTGTGCAGAGAAGCAGAAATGTGCTGCTCCCTGCTCCCATTGAGTAAGAGGCAGCCCTTGTAAGTCAGTTCCAGGTGGTGAAATGCAGGGATGCAGTGCACTTCCCAAAAGAGAACACAAATGAGAACAGGACTCCTAGGCCACCCTACCCCTCTGCAAATCAGCTGGAGAGTGGGTGTCTCCAGACTAGTCCTTCATCTCTGCACACTCAGATCTCTCACAGAGCCTATGGAATTTAAACCTGAGCTACGTGGATTAACCTCCAAGGACTGCCAACATTGAAACAGCTCATACAAGGGAACATTTTCAGTTGCAGCTCACTGGTCACTGTCCAGGTACATTCAGAAGCCAGCTGGGCTTGTAGCTGTAGAGGTGGGCAGATCCAGGCAGTGGTGAGGGGCTGAGGGAGGACCTGGGGGACAATTACTTGGTTTTGAAAATCTATAATTTTCTTCCTGAACTCAGAAGGGGATAGTCCCTTTCTTTAACGGTGATGGATGTCATAGCTGTGCCAAGGAGACAGCTCTGGGTAATCAGAGTATGGGGAAAGTCTGTGTTAAGGAACTTTCCCTCAGGTGAGCTATTGATTGCTGAGCAGGGAGAGCTCCAGCTCCCTGCCAGGCTGATACAAGCAGACCAAGTTTTTTCTTCTTAGCACAATTTAAATAAAGCTTCAACACCATTTCAGCCCCTCTTTAGGTATCAGAGACGCTACCCAGCAGAAAACAAAAGCTGCCCATGTCTGAGCAGAGAGCTCCCTCACATAAACTCCAACAGGGACGGCTGATTGTCTCACTATTTGGGAGTTTTCAAGCCTCTCGTTTGGGCTTTCTGGTCCCCAAGAAAAGCTGTTCCTGATGCAGCTGTTCCATAGCAGAGGCATTAAGAGGTCTCCTCTCAGCTGTCCATTTGCACAAAGCTTGCAGAGATTTTTCTCTCTGTGATAGCTACATTTTTGTCACACATCATTCATTTGAGGGAAAAGAAAGCAAAACAAAAAGGGTAAAAGGCATTAAAAAGTGAACAATGGGCAGCATTTCATTTAGTGATAAGACAGCTGTTTGGATTTTGTTTTGTAGACTTTTTAAAAAAATATTCATGGTTAATTAATGCCAGTGACAACAAAAATTGATCCGAGCATCACAATGACAGAAATTGCAGATGAGCTGTCTAAGAATATAGAGCTTCAATTATATTAATAGAAGACAAGACTGTCTTTTTGATAAACGACAGAGAAATTAGGATAGACTTAAAGACTAATTGTACTCTCTAGGTATGATTCTTCTTAGAAGAGAACAAAACGCCCAAATTATTCTATTTTTCATGTTTCTCTCAGTCTTCTTGCCCCTCAAATACCCTGTTCCTCCAAACCTGGTCAGGTTTAACCTTTCTAATTCACAATCTCAGCAAGCCTTGTCCTCAAAAGTTACCAAGTGAAATGTCATGCGACGTATCTGAGAAGATTTTGGTATTCAAAGTTTGCATGAGCTTTGGAAACCTTGGAGAAGAAGGAAAATCTCATCAAGAAGTAAACAATAGATGTAAAAATAGAAAGGTTTCTGGTTTAAAATTTATTCTTTAAAATACTATAATTATTTTATTTTA
>WEKY01053595.1:0-46949 GCA_013390045.1 Picathartes gymnocephalus | reverse complement strand
TTATTTTATTTTATTTTATTTTACTTTTGCCAGTATGGTCATCTCTGTCCAGAAGTTTGTGTGTAACTTTCTGACACACAAGAAAAGGCAGGCTGGCTGAATATGATACATTTAAATGTTTAATATCTTGTTCTGGTGCTCTGTTAAATCTAAAATTCACCTTAATGACACATGCCCACAGTGTGGCTTGTAAAAAACTTACTTGTCTCTTTTTAGCATGGCTGACACAGAGTAGAGCCACCTGTACTAAAAATACAGGAAAGGCAATAATTGTAACTGAGCAAAAGCAAATAGCCTTGACAATCCCGTAAATCTGAGAAGTCTCATGAGGATAACAGAAGGCAAAGAAATGAAAGGGTAGCTCAAAGCTGGAATGAAAATTGAATGATTCTGAAAATGTATAGGCAGGCTCAGAGCTGGGATATAAATAGCTTTGCTGTCTGCCTTTCTAGAAACCCAAGGGGAGGTGCAGCTATACTTCCCCTTACTGCCAACTCTGGGGCTTCTGCAAAGATGGCAATATTTCTGTGTGGCTGTAGATCTAAAATATTGCAGAAATAAAGTAGAACTGTAGATTTCCAGGCTGACACCCACACGTGAGATGCTCTGAGATTCATATAAGCACACAAAGGCAGCGCCCTGGGCCTTTCAGGATGCCAGTCCTGCATCTCAAGGCATTATTGCTCCTTCAGAAAAAACAGGGATTTTTCCTTATCACACAGCTCCCCATCTCCCAAGAAGCTCTGTCCCAGAAAGTTCTGGAGAACACTGGCAGGAGATAAACTTTTACAGCTGATCCTTGTCTGAGGAACCTGCCCCAAAGGGAAATCCAGGGCTCACCTGTGCTGCAGAAATTGCTGTCCCCAAACTGCTGCAGTTTGACCTAGAAGCCCTGCTCTCAGCACGGTGCTGTTGTAACTGTGCAGTCTCAGAGAGGCCCCAGATCAGTTCTGGATTCACACAGTAGAACTGGAGAGTCTGAATATAAATTATCTGTTCTGGACCTGAAACCACAAAGGTTTTATTTCCTGAATAACAGGCCCCATATGGAACACGGCAGAGGGCATTTTGTTACTGTGGAATATAGAAAAGGGAGGGAAAAAATACTGTAGTCAAACTTCTGAAAATAGGGCAAGGAGTGAAAAGAAGCCAAGCAGAACATGTTGTCTTGCCTTTATGATCTTTACTAACAACTGTAGGTCCACCAGTTTCATATTCACTGGCAAGAGGAAGCAATTAGCTAAAGCATCTCACACCATTTTGTCACAGCTCCTTCCAGGCCTGAGACAGGAGTGACATTTATATCCAAAATTTGAAAGAGTCACTTGCTAGCAGCATTAGTGTGTGCCAAAAAACTATGAGATACAGAAAAATTGATTCAGGGATATTCTGCCAGGAACCCACTTACCCAGGGTTCAAAACCGGTTTAAACTTTAGTCTCAGGCATAATTGTGGAAACCAAAATCATTATCAGTGCTTTATGCATACACACAGGATTTTGCTCAACTGCAGTATGGTCATGGGCATTCGAAGAGGGTTTTTTGTCATGGAACAGTAACTTTTTTTTGTATGGCTTGAAAGGAGGTTTTTGTATGAAATTGAGGTCAGACAACAGGGTAAGAGAGTGGCCATGGGGCACATGCCCAGTTGTGCTGCCCAGTCACTCTTCCCATCACACCTGGATCCTTTATAAAAGGAAAGAGAGAGCATTTTAGTTGACATATTATTGGCTATAAGGAATTAATTTTCCAAACATGTATCCAGCACTTAAAAGAGTCATTTTGATTGCACCCAGCGAAGAGGCTCCAGACAGATACGCACTGCCCACTGCAATTAGGATCACAGTGTGACTGCTAGCCATTAAATGCAAAATTTTAATTTGTAAAGATGTAAAGGGTGTCAGTCAGACACTTCCTGGGTAACCGACACGCTGCTTTGTGTATATAAGCATTGAAGACAACCATTGTGTATGCTATGAAGCCTCAGTGGACCCCAAGGAATAATTTAATGCATTATTAAAAATCCTCAAATTCAGAAGGAATTGTTTGGTGCTGAAGTTGAATATTTAATGAATAGAAGGAAGCAGAACAGTTTTGATAATAATGGAATTTCTTTTCTCTTAGTTTCACATACTTCAAAGTAATTTAAATAATTAGGTAAAGGTCACTATCTCTGCCCTTTGTTCCAGGTGGCAGCAACATCTGCTTTCAGCTGATTCTCTCTAAACTGAAAGCAAGTTGTTGACTGAAACACATTTAAATTATTTCTTTAGCTTAATGGAAATTCATCAATTTATTTGATTTCTAATGAAATAATTGAAATCAATGTGACACCTATTTACTGCAATCTCAGATCTGTATAATTAATATGATCCTACTTTTTTCCCATAAGATAACATAGTTATTCTAAGTGTAATGTGACCAGAGCATCTGGGTTGTCTCCTCTTGGAGGAATCTATTCCTGCTCTCACTGGCACACCAAGAGGGGGCAAGAAGTCCTTGCCTAGAGGAGAATAGAGAAGGTGCACAGCTTACGAGTGATTACTTCTCACCTTTACTCTGAGAAAATGACTGCACTCCAGGCTAGAAAAGCTCACTGAGTGAACTGGATATTTGGAAAGCAGCACAGACACCATGTGAACATCCTGCTCTGAAATCTGCCACGCTCCAGGATCAGGGCTGGGGCTGTCACTGACCTCTGGCTGCACAGAGGTGGATGTGAGCCCTGGGGAGGGAACCAGCACCATCCTCTGCTGCTCACAGAGCTCTTAGAGGAGCAAAGGGCAGGGACTGGCTGCTTTCCATCTGCAGGGAATGCTCTGCTCTGCTCTGGAAGGTCACTTGTTAATGAGGTCACTGGCACTGTGACACTATTAACAGCCTTGGCTCTCCCAGGACTTGTCAGGTTTTCTCCTGCCCATTAGTTGATTCAGTACAAGAGAGTCATTTCTGGTACTTGCAGAGCACCTTGAAAAGCTCCCCAGGTGCCCCATGAGTGCACAGCAAGGGGCCAGTCACCTCCCTGCAAGTCATACAGCCAGAGAGCAGAGGGACCCAAGGGAAGGACAAGGAAGCACAAAGTACCAACAGCAGCGTGGCTGTGCTTTTTTCATTTATCTCTGTTGCAGGAAAGGGTCAGATCTGAGGAATAATTTTTTGGATGGAAGAAGCTCAGGAAATGGCAGAGCTGGGTGTTTGAGTGATGAACGAAATGTCACTTAGCAGGGAAGCAGAGCATTTCCCAGCGCTTGTTATGTCTAGTAAGGAACAGAAGTAAGCAGTGACAGATTCCCTGCAGGCCCATTCTTCAGGTGCTAAAAGATGATCAAATATACATCTCTGCCTGACCTCCTGCTGTCACTGTTCTGCTCTCTTCTGTGTTTGCTATGAAGGCCTTTCAGAACTGAGGAAATTAATGCCCTGCTCAAAACACCAAAGCACAGAGTGTGGGCAGCACCCCTAAACACCTGCTATATTTGAGGACTTGTGAATCTCTACCTTCCCTCCCTCTGACAAAAGGTGCATCCCAGGTCACTGGCTGTGGGTTAGGCATGTGTAAATCAAGGGGAATTACTGCCAGATGAACTGGAATTTCAATTTTTAATATCACTATTCCTTTTGCAATACTTTTTCCTTGCATACTGAAAAACACACCGGGAGGGATGGCTGCTGCTGCTGCTGTTCCGTTTTGTCTGGCAGGATGCTGGTGCCATCTACTGCTCTGCCCACCACCACCGAGTCTGAATTCTGTGACATTTGACTGGGGGTACCTCTTCCCTGCTAAACCTCATGGGACAGAAACACACTATCCTGGCAAGGAATACGTCCTTAGCAGTTGAGAACAATTTTGCAAAACTTAGCTCCTCTGAATTTCTACAACAAGTAGTTTTTATGTTTATTAGAAAAAAAAAAATATTCCCAGTATCTTAAACACTGTTGTCTTACTGACTGATATGTAGGGGTATGGGCATCACCACCTCTCTGGGATCCTACAGTCACTACTGTACTCCTAAAACCACCACATCATAGAATCACAGAATTGCTTAGGTTGGAAAAGCCTTCTAAGGTCTTCAAGCCCAACCATTACCCCAGCACTGCCAAGGCCACCACTACACCGTGTCCCCAGGCACCACACCCACACATCATTTGAATCTCTCCAGGGACAGTGACTCAACCACTGACCTGAGCAGCCTTTTCCAATGCTTCACAACCCTTTCAGTAAAGAAATCTTTCCCAATATTCAATCTAAACCTCCCCTGACACAACTTGAGGCGTTTCCTCTCATCCTGTCACCTGTTGTCTGTGAGAAGAGCCCGACCTCCACCTGGGTACAGCCTCCTGTCAGGGAGTTTTAGAGAGTGAGAAAGTGCCCCCTGAGCCTTTTCTCCAGGCTAAACGCCCTCAGTCACTCCTCATCAGACGTGTGCTCCAGACCCTTCCCCAGCTCTGCTGCCCTTCTCTGGACACGCTCCAGTCCCCCAGTTTCAAGGTGTGTCGGCCTCAGCAGCTGTGCAGGGTCAGTGTTTGAGGCAAACAGGACTTCTGAGAGTCTGGATTTGGTCCTGCCAAGATGTGTCTTGGTCATGCTCATTGCCACAGGCCACAGAGAAACCTGTCGGGTGTAGTCCAGCTGGTTCCTAAGAAACGTCCTGGAGCTGTAATGCCACCCTGCCCTCCCTGTTAGAGTGTTCAAGCCACCTCTGAGAACTCTGTTGAAGGGAATGACCCTTTATGGTCTGATTAAGGGAATTCTGTGCAGCTGCAGAAGGATGCCAGTGTCTTACCGTACTTTTTGGGTGTTCCATTAGCTCTGTAATTTTTGCACGGTGTATTTTTATCCCTCTGCTGTATATTTTTAGCCACAGTCCCATTTGCAAGTGACACATAGTACGATAGCTGTCGTTACAGAACACTCCTGTCTGGCTTTCAGCTAATCATGCACTGTCCCCTCTAACATCAGCGTTTAATGTCTCGCTATAATACCTGGGGCTAAAAATAACTCCCCCTCTTACTTGCAATGTGGAAGCTGCTTAGTGCAGAAGCACCAGCACGTTTAACTTTTGCAGTCACCAGATATAATGTAATGTGTCGGGTCTGTCACCAGCATTTGATCCTGCAAGCTGCTCCCCAGTGATGTTCAGGAGCTTGGATGCATTGGCCACCACACAGGCTGCTGACTTTCATGGATGTTTTAGTCTTGTGGTTCTTTACAAGAGTGCAAAAGAAAACATGGAAAAAAAAAAAAAAGATATTTCATTACTTAGCTTCTGTTTATAGGGTCTGTGTTTACATAGGAGTGATGTTGAATTGATTTTTTTTTTTTGCCTTTCTTGTTTTTTATATTCTCTGTATTCTTTATACATATATTTGTAGCTTTATTATTGCGTTCATAGCTCAGCTTCAGGATTTTTCCTTACCTTACCCAATAGGCAAAAAGGCAAAACACATTCCAAAAGTCTTCTAAGCTGGGAGTCTGAGGCTCCTATTCTCTCTTGGTTTTTCCTAGCAACCAAGGTTGAGACCAGCTCTTCGAGACATATTTTTATAAACAAAGTTTAGTTCTCATCTGAGGGGGGAGGATTTAGAAGGGGCTTGAACCAGGGAGGAATTACCTCATAAATTATATCCCTAATTGGTGATTCTTGTCAAATACACTAATTTGCAAAACCAATAAAAATTCCTTATGTTTTCATAAATATAAGTGTTGTTTGAGACACATGCTGGGCCTCAGTGGAGCTGAAAGCCCATGCTGGGACTGGGTGATTTCTCCTCCCTCATTGAAGAGAGATTGGATTCATTTTTGTGAAGCAAAGTCAGCTGCAAGAGATTTCCATAATCTGTAATTTGGTCTGACTGCACCACTTGCTTTTATCATGAGTGTGCAAACAGATCATTGGTTTTTACTAAAGATGGGCTTTATTTGCTCTTGACAATGAACAACTGCTCTGTGAGAACATTAATTTGTGCTTTTTCATAACCCTTCAGGAAACAAGAATCTGAACAGGTTACCAGCACAGATCACTGCCTCTGCCAGCACATGAACCTTCAGATCTTTGCTTGTCAGGCTCCTCAGGAGCCAGAGCAGTCATGTCCAGGCATGGTGCCTCCACACAGGCAGCCTTGGAGAAGAAAAAAATTCAATTAACTCTCTGGTCTGAAGCAGGGAATTCAAGGAGATGTGCATAATGCTGGGAAAAAGGCACATCAGAGGGTAACCAAGCCCACCAGTGCAGTGCAGTGCAGAGCAGCAGGTGTCAGCACCTCCTCAGGTGCTCCCTGGCACACAAGCAGGGACTCCTCAGCCACAGCCAAGTGCTTCTCTGTGGCTGTATCCAGCCTGCTTGAGCTACAGCACCGCAGCCTTTAAAAGAAAAAAGCCTTTATTCTGATTCTTTGCAGATGAAATACTCTAGCTGTGTTTAATAATGTTTCCTTGTTTTCTAGACCATCTGAGCATCCATCACTATCTCCATTATTACAGAAAAATCAGTAAGCCTCGATGCTGCAATAGTTCTGTGTTTGTTTTTCTTATTTCTCTTCGCACAAAGCAAAAATCCTGAGTTGCTCTTTAATCTTGATCTCCAAAACCTGAGGGAAAAGCAACCAAACTCCTTAATTCCTTTATCTCAAGCAATCTTACCTGTTCAGATGTTTCCTTGCTTTTCCTCCCTTTCCTTATTAGCCTCTGCCCTTCCTCAGATTGATTCCTGCACAGTTGTCTGTAGGCATGGCTGGGGCACTGTTCCTATTGCTCTGGGGGTTTTGTACTTGAAACCAGGTGTGTGAATTTGTGATTATTTCTCCCTAGATTTCAGTTGTGCCCATCTAACTTTATTTTATTTTTCATAACTGCATTATCTGTTTATTTCTGGTTATAATTTGTTGGTAGCAGCTGTTCTGTCACTGGCTGAAAATTATTTTGCTGGTGTTTCAGTGATGCTGAGTACATGTGTAGGATCAATACAGCTGGCTGTCCATTGCTGTTGTGATTAATTAAGCTTTCAAAACTTTTAGAACTAAGGACTGACTTACAAACTTGAGAATTTATAGTTGTTTTAACACAACCTGAAGGGGAACCTCAAATGAATTTTGCAGAGTTGCTCAGAAAGACCTAAGGAAACTCTCTCGAGATTTCCCACTGCAAAGAAGAATTGGGATGCACAGGCTCAAGTTGCAAAGAGCTAGATTAGGTCATTTAATCTGTAGTTCAAGGGATGTATATTAAAACAGAGCTTCAGGGTCCCTGAGGTACTCTTCTAGGTGGTGGTGGTAGAGTAGGAGCTTCTCTGAGGGGAGCTGGAGTGGACATGAAGGTAGAGACAGTCACGGCTCACAGGGCTCTTGTGTCAGTGATGGCACATGGGGGACAAAGGGGAATTTTCAGACTTCCAGCTAAGTCTGGACAATTTCTGGTTTATGATATTGCACCTGGACCCAAGTCCTGAGTATTTCAGCACCTAAATTGGCATCTGGTGAGTTTGGTCTGTAATTTATTTTCAGTTGGAAATTTTTCTTTGTCTTCATATAGGCTAAAGATAAGTATAAGCATCCTGGACCATGGTCTAGAGACCAAGGAGTCTGTCTGATACCTGTCAGTATCTAATATAGAAAACAACAATTATTAACAATAAAAAACTATTTTAGAACGGGTTTGTTTTCCAGTGGTGTTTAGTGTTGCAGACATCATGTGTGTAAGCATACAAAGAGGAGTAAAGTAAAGGCAACACACACGTTTTACAGCCAGCAGTTTGTAAATACCTGGTTTACTGAAGGAATTCAGCCAGATCCCCGAAGAGGGCACTGTTGGCTGCCTTAAGGCCTCAAGTTAGAAAGAGTCCTTTCAATTCAATTCTATTCATTCCAAGTCTGCCCCTACAAGAAGGCCCTCGTTACATTTGGCCAAGTAACTGAAGGGAGTGCTGGGAGCCCAACAACATTTACACGTTGCTTTAGCAATTAATAAAAGTGTTCCTGGTTAAATGAGTTCTAGTCAGTGATAAATAAACCTGCCCCCTAAACTCTGAGCTGTTCTGTTCCCAAGCTCTGCTGAGCAAGTAGGAACCCAGCTAATGCTCTGCGTGTTTGAAATGACTAAAGCAGGGAGTCCCCGGCCATGTAAGCACTTGGTCCCAGTTTCATGAGCTTTTTCACAACAAGTTTTGTGCTACAGAACTCAGCCAGGGGTGGATGTGGATGGTCACATTGCTATGGAGGTCCCAGGACCTCCCTCCTTTACCTCGGAGTCCTGCCCACAGCTGCCCCAAACTCAGGTGAGTTGAGGCTGCACGGCACAGTTTCCACATGTGATATTCCTAAATAAATTCTTCCCTGTGCCTAAAGGAATCAACAGCCAGATACCAAATAGAAAACCGAACTCTTCTTCTCACAGTAAGTTTGTAAGCAAAGACGAATTTTGCTCTCAGATTAATGGTTGAAATACAGGATGAACACACAAGACTACAAGAATATGAATTGAATTCAAAGGCTTGGCTGGATATGTGTCCCAAGGGATGCCTGTGTGGGAGGAAAGGTCAGGAGAAGCCTTTGCAAAAGATCCAGATCAAAGAGCTCTCCCTTGCTGACAAATGTGGTTGCAGAAAGGACAGCCCCTCTCTCCCAAGTTCAGGCTTCTGAAGTTATCTTTAGATCTGTGAAATCAAAGGCAGTTTATTGATCATAGGCCTTTAGATCACAGTGATTTCCAGGTCATTGCCATAACTTTGAGCAGGTAGAAGTGCATGGGAGAATTTCCTTACGTTTGCAGGGGGGAAAGTTGTGCATCTATCTTGGTAGGGCAGTCACTGCCACAGCCAGAGCCTGCGGAAATGTTCCTTTGAGGAGCTGGTCAAGCCGCAGACCTTTCTTGTGCAAACCTTACCTTAAAAAGGTGATTTACTAGAGGCTGTACCTTATCTTCAGGTAAAAATCCCAACACCTGTTGGAGATTATAGAGTGTTTAGCCATGCCAGATTTCTCCTACAAACCTCACCTATTCCAAAGGCACTGACTTTCCTGGTGCTGGTGTTTCCTTTGCCCTGCCTGCCCGTGGTGTGACTGCCACAAACACCTCAGCACACCGGGCACCCGCCGTGTTCAGGCTCCTGCCATCGCCGGCTCTCTGAGGATGTCACAGCAGTGCCCTCCCCATGCAGCACCTGGAGCTTCCACACACAGCCAAAGGCTCCTTCCCAAGCCCATCCACAGGTATTGGAGTCTCTTCTACATGGCAGCACATTCATATCCAGGTTAAATGTTCTTACTTTTTATTTTCTGTTTATTCTTTTACACGTGGGACTTGATCCATGATTTTTGCCTGTATATACACTTTCAGCTTTGCAGGGCACCTTGCTCACAAGAAACTTCCTGTCTCCCATGTGCTGTAAATATTTGTCCTTCCACTGTATCTTTGCTCCTGGGAGATGGATTGCTTTTGTTCACCTCCTTTCGGAGGTGAGTAATTTCTGCTCCTGCACTTTAAAAACATGCAGAAGAAACATGACATCTTTGCCTAGGACATGAAGAATATGTTTTCAGCTTAATTTAGACAGGAAATCAGTGAAGTGTGTGAAGAAATCACTAGTGAGAGAAAAGTTGAGGTTACAAGGAGTTTTGAAAGCTAGAGAGCAGCAGTGTTCCAGTGAGAGAAAACCAACAGGAAAAAGGAACATTACAGAGAACAGGGTTAAATGGAAACCTGGCGGGGTCGCAGAACCAAGTGAGCATCTGAGATTAACAACAGGCTAAGAATTAATGACCAGCAGAGCTGTCCTCAGTGAGCAGCAGCAGTGCCTCGTGCTTCATGCATTGCCTCATGCTCTCCTGCTCACCACACCTCATCTCCCACCAATGCAGAATCATTTTCCAAATCGATATTAAATCTAGGGAGAGAGCACTTCATGGGCAATGTGTTAGGTCATTCCATCAGTGAAGCTACAAAAGCCAAATTTCACAGTCCTGAAGTCTGATGGTTCCCAGATGGGATCTTGGGATCCAGTCAACCCAAGGAAAAATCAAGAGAAATGGCTGGGATCTGGCGAGATGAGTATTTGATGTATTTGCATCCTCCTGCCCTGTGGCTCTTTGTCACTGTTACCGTTTGCAGAGGACAAAGAATGAAATGGCTTCAGGTCTATCTCATGTGACTTTCTTTTCTCCCAGTCTGTTGTGATATTCTATAGGGGATCAGGTTGGGAAACCACAGATTTGCTGGACTGAAAAACAGAATTATAGCTGTACTCATCACCTGGGGTGTTTTAGATTTGAATTTTTCAATATCACCAAAAAGTTAAATAAATTTTAAATTAAATATATCTTAAAAAAAAAATTTAATGTGACCTACAATGAGCCTAAACACTTACGTGTAGTCAGCTTCAAAAAGAAAAAAAAGAACAGACAAACCTAAAAATGCCATAGTGATAACTGTGGGCTTGCTTACATGGGTGTAGCTGATATACAGGTTGCTATGATGCCTTGGTTACTAGTAAATGTGTGCAGACTGATTACAGTGTCATGTGTGAGCTTCAGTGGGAAGGTTTATCCATGCTGATTTAACACAGCCCATCCCTTGCATTTCTCCCTCCCCAGTGTTTTGTGTGCTACCCTCCCTTTGCATTAGAATTTCTTTTTTAAAAATTTTCCAAGCTTTTTATATCTTTTCGCTCTATCTTCTTCCTGCTCTTAAAAAACCTGACAATTCTGGCTTGTAAAGAATGTAATTCAAAGTTGATGCAACAGGGCTTCAACCCAGGCACCACGGGGTGGATCCAAATGAGATGCAGGGGTAAAAGGTATATCTGAAACAGAGAGAGAGACAAACACATTTATTCCAGGAGCTCTCTCAGCAGGCAGAGGTTGTGACAGTTCTCTGTATCTATAATCAAGGGCTCACTCATGTTGCTTCTTAAGTCTGCCATACATTTCTAGTGACTTGAGTAGCATAAATATCAAGAGCATACTGCATAATTGTGCTATTTAAAAGAAAAAATAAATATATATATGAGAAATCTGGTGTAGACTGTAGCAAACAACACACCAGAAAATAGCTCATAGTGCTAAAAATGGCACTTCCAATTCAGTTTCTGAAAATTCATGGTTTAAGGGTGACTTGAGTCACTTGAGCAACTTTTCTGTAGAACTGCACCTTCCTCTGCCTCTGAAATGCAGAGAGAAGGATACCAGCATGCCAAACAAACCCTCTGCTCCACACCAGATCCTCCCCAGCCCTTTCCCTCCTGTCTCTCTTCCCAGCTCAGGCCAGAGATGTTCTGTAACTCATACGCTGAAGTCATGGAAACTTTTAAACAAGTGAATGCAGGCAAGTCCAGACTACTGCCAACAACAGAATAATTTACTAAGAATTATCAAAGTTATCACCAAAGCCTTCTTGCTCAAAGCCTCTATTGAGAAGTGCCCTTTAGTGGGAATGAAAACACAGATCAGAACTCGGTTTCAAAGTAGTTATTTGCATATTATTTGTTCTGCTGTTACACAATAGCTCTTGTAGTCTCACCCTCTGGGACAGAGAGATGAGCGCATTCCTCTGTTCGTGGGCTAAACCCAGAAGAACCATGGTGATAATCTGCTCTGATCTGTGGCAAAACAGCACACGAGCCTTCCCCTCTTTCTGTTTTAGGTCTCACCTCCTATCTAAGATATATTAATTTAATTTCTCTGTGTGGGTTCAGCTTGTTTGGTGGTGCCATAACTGCAGGCTGCTTTCTGGGGGAAGTTAAACAGGAGATGGGTGTGCAATCTCAATAGAAGATGAAACGATGGACTTTGAGGAGCTAGGATGTTGTTTCCAACCTCAGAAAACTTCCCAAATTAATCGCCCTTTACATTTGCTCTTGTTAAAGGTTAGAATAATCCATTCCCTTCCATTCCATTCCACTGTGCTGTAACGTAGCACAGTGTTATCATTCTTAAAACCTTATTAAATTTCAAAATATGATTAAATGGATTCTTGAGGGAAGCTGCTGTGGGGGAGACTGGGGCGGTTTTTTATCTCCTGAAAGGTTAAAATATTCATTTGAGTATCAAGCACACAGCTTATAGGAATTCTTCTATTTTATGGTGCTATATGATACCCAGTGGCATTACATATTAAGAAAACCTATTGATCTCTAGGTTTTAATAAACACTAAACTACTGCACTTGTGAAAACAGTGTTTTCTAATCAGGAATGATTCCATCGTGATGAGAGAAGTATCACAGTGTTTCAACCTGCCTTTTTTCCAAGATGCTGCCATCACACACAGTGAGTTGTTGAGTCAGCTGCAGGGAGCCGTGAAGGGAACAGCAGTTCTGTCTCATTAGGGATGGCAATCATATGAAACGGGATTTTACTCTGGATCTGAAGAAAAGCAGAAAAGGTCAACATTTCTGAAGGAATATTCATGCATTTGTATATTTTGCTCCAGCAAAAAAAAGGAATTGTTGTAGTTCATGACTTTGTTTTGTACTTGTGGATTTTATTTTTAAAGGAAGTCCAGGCTAAATGGCCCAGCTGTGGTGAGAGTGATGAGTGCAGTGGGTGGGACAAGGTGCTGGTCCCTGGCACTGAGTGCTGTGGGAACAATCAGAGAATGCTCACCTTGCTTCAGCAGCTGATGCGAGAGCACAAAGCTGCTCCTGGTTCCTAATTACCTACAGGCTTTTTGCCCATTTTTTGTGTATTAAGGCAGTGTTTAGATCATGTGGGTACTCAGAGAATGTGACATCTGTAGAATCCTACGCTAAAGCCTTTGCTTGATGTTGATGTTATTGGGTGGCTTTTTGAACCGCTCTAAAAATCAGAGTGAGGACTATTGAGCTGGGGGAAGAGGAGAAGTTGTTCAACCAGCACCTCTAATACATTCACGAGCTGCAAGACAGCTCCCAGAAAGAGATCATTTTGTGTCATGGGACACCAGATGAAAGGACAAGATCAGGAACATTGTTTAGGATATCTAATGCCTTCCTTAATAGCCAGCTGGCCTCCTTCCAAGGAAACTCAGACAGCTGTTTCATCTCAAGGCCAATTTAATGCTCTGAACTAACTTGGATTTGAAGTATTCTCAGAACAAGGGTAATATGAAAGGACTGAGTCCATCACCAGCAGCATTTCCAGCCTCTGAGAACCACCTGCATGCTGCTCCATGGGCACATTTGAAGGCACAGGGGACAGGCTGCGTGGCTCCTCTAAGATTCCCTCAGTGACAAGATGTTTGTGCAGAAAAACACTACACTGTGTAAAAGGGAAACAAGAGGGAGTAAAGAAAGCAGTTCATGTCATCTCTGCTGTTTGAGTGCTGCCCTGGTACTTTAGCTAAATCTCTGTTTTGGAAAACACTTGATTTCAAAGTGACATATAAGGCAAAACTGCAACAATTAAATATTAAGTACCTAACTTCTGTTTCCTGTACCCTATATCTGTTCTTGCTGATAAGCATGTCTGTTTGCTGCCTTTCCACCAAGCCACATATTTCATTTCTTGAAATCTTCAGAGTTTGGGGCTACTCTGTTATTTACTAAGTTATTTATTTTGATGTAGATTATGCATCTTCAGAGGGTGTATTTCATCACTGCTTCAGAACTCGTTTGACACTTTTCTTCGGGCATATCTGTCTCCCGAATAAGACATCTGTGACATAGCCTCCTATAAATCATGGATGGAAAAACTGCATCAGGGACAATTCCTCTAAAGGCAGTAGCACTGGAAGCCTCTATGTGCAGGTTTTGGATAAAGAAGTATTTTTAAATGATGCTAAAATTGTATTACTTCTAAAATGCAATGAGATCACTCGGTGGGAATTCAGTCAACATTTATTCCATAACATTAGCCCCTGAGGATTTTATAAGTGCATAATGTTTTAGGACATCCATGTGGTCATGAGCCAAAAGCTATGCTGAGTTACGAATCAAAAAAACTCCAACGGGTATATCATTATTAATCTCTAATTCCCCATCTGCAAGGTGTAACAGATAAAGAATCCTGTGTCCAGAAATTGCGTTTGACAAGCAGAAGAAAAATGCATGTCAGCAGTGATAATGAGAAAGGGGGGCTGAAGAGGGAAAGGATCTTGCACATGAAGCATGTTAAAAGTATTTTAACAGAATAAATGTGCATGAAAACTCCTAAAGCATCAGTATTGGAGGCAGAAGCCTCTACATTTCAGAGACTTTATGAAGTGATTTGGATGTCCAAAAAGAGGTGACATTTAATACCCACTTTTTATAAGTGTTAATAACTGTACAAGATTCCAAAAATGGGAAGTATGGCCTATTTATTTCATCTGGCACAGTGTGCTGTAGTGCAGTAATTTGCACAGTAAACTGTACTCCAAGAATGTCAAATTTATCATCTTGTCACCAGAATGTTACTGTCCACCAATCTGGGACCCAAAAGGCATAATCAGAGTTGTATCCAAGGAGAAAAAATTCAAAATTTTTTAGTCAATACCTGTCAAGTAAAAAGGGTTTGAGAAGTGGGACTCTGCCATTTAATCCACTCTTCAAAGTATACATACAGCTAATAGAACAGAAAATACACTGCAGACAGGCCTCCTCTTCCTTTTTTGGAACAGCTCTGGAGATTGCTGAAGGGTGCTGGTTGTGCAGCTACTCAGTGTAACCCCTGTGCAAGAGAACAAGCCTTCGGTTAAAGCTGGATTTGGGAAAATAAACACAAATGAACATACAAATCAATGCTTGGTCAGCTCTGGAAAGAGAGCACGCGTGTGCAGATATTCTTGCCCTCTTCCCATGTCTGCATTTCACTCCTGTGATCGTGCTGACAGCTGGATGCTGCACTGAGCCCAGTCCAGCTGCAGACAGGACCCAACTCACGTTTCCTCTTTGGGAATGTGAGGATCTCACCTTGAAGCCAACCTTGGACCCCCTCGTAGTTACAAATGTGACAGTCACTGTAATGGCAAACTTCCCATGGAGTTCTTTCCTGGGCTGCCCTGCCATTTTTTGGCCTCTGTAATTAATCTTGGGTTTAGCTGCTGTAGTTCAAACAGCAATTGTCCTATACAAGATTACACTGAAAAATGATTTAACACTGTATTACATTGAGCAAAGGGTGATACTAAATACAGGCAAGTATGCAAACATTTCAGTAGGCAGGTAATCACTGTAGCCAGAAGAGTATATTTGCTAGAAGTTCTGCAAATATTTAGCATTTAAAGGTTGCTGCTGTTATTTTACAGCCTTACAAAGTCTTACAAAATTATACTCTCCTAGCCTGAAAACTAATTTTTTCTTCTTGAAGTCATGGATTCAAAAATTTAGTCAGTTTGGATAACTTGTTCCTCTGCAGGTATGTGTGATCTTTTCTGTAAGTGAGGACTTCAAAGCACTCCATGTGTTGATGCAGGATAATGGAGTCCAAGTTGAAAAGGACTTCAAAAGTTGTAGAATGCTCTGTCAACACAAATCCTCCACATTGCAGGATTTATATTCATGACTTTTTCTAAAGAACCTAATTCTAACCATTGAAACATCACCTCTTATAATACATAATCTTATAATTTTGTGTGACAAGGAAAGAAATAGATTATTTTCCTCACTGTTTTGGTTTCTGACTGCTTATAATGACCAGTTCCTACTTACATCAGCAGTAATGCCAGTGTGCCTTCTCATACAGAGAATCAGACATGCAGCATTCTGATTCAACATGCTAGTGAGAAAACTGATGATTTACTTCAAGTGTATAAGTAAGCCTAGGAGTCTCCAGCCCTACATTCCCAAATCCTTTTTCAAAACAAGGAGATAAATCTGTTGAGACAGATCCTCTATGTGGAAAGGTGTCCTGCAGCCTCATCTTACCTGAAATGTTAACAATTTTAAATTCATTTGTCTCAAATGGAATTTGGATCTCATAGAAAGTTGATGCAATACTTAAAATGAAAGTACATCCATTACCTGTCCCATTAGTTGTCTTTCTTTTTACTTTTTTTTTTCCTTACATTTTAATGTTGATTTTTGACAATGCAGATTTCTCAGCTGCCTTCAGTAAAACACCTTCTGAAGACTTTTCAGCTGGAGGCATCACTAGACTTTCTCAGGTTTAATTTAATGATCCTATAATGACCAAAGGCTACTTCCACCCAGAAGTTCTACAGCCAAGGTCCCAAAAATGGTACTGCAGGTCTAAGAAAGGCAAGGAGGGAGTTCTTGCTCAGCTGCACTGGAGCAAACCAGGTGTAGCTCTATTAGTGTTAATGTACCTGCATCAATTGGAAACTGATGTAAGGAAAAAATAAACATGTGGGTTATCTCTCTACCACTGCCCTTTAATTTGTAATACCAGAATTATCAAGTTCTTCTAAGCATTTGTTTTCCACTGAAGATTAATGCTAAGTAACGGGGTTCAAGAGTAAAGATTTTTATCCTGTAAGGCCCTGAGTGCTATTGGAATATTTTTCTGTATGGAGCACTCTAGAGCAAGCAGTATGAATGGTTAGAGAGGGTACCCGATTTGGGAACTCTGTAAATGAGGATGACATTAGTCTCTTGCATAGTAAAAAGGTCATTTCAGTTCCCTGCCCCAGCTTCTTCATCCAGACTGTTCGTCATGAGGATGCTCCTTGGCTCCTTTGCTTCAGTCCCCCTTATGCTGAATATCTCTCTCCCCTTGCCCTTGTTATGCCATAGAAAGAATAATTTCTAAAACAACTTTAGAATCAAGCTCTCCAGAGCAGCAAGATATTTGGGGATTTAAAAAACCATTAAAATTAGATTCAATTGGGTTGTCTTTTGGTATTCTGAGCTATTAGAAGTTACTAGTATGGGGTTCAGGGAATCTAAGCAGTTTAGAAGATAGAAATTTGCATTTAAAAATAATGACAGCTAAGATTCTCAGGGGAGTTGAGAATCTTTAAAGGAAAGTACTTTGATGCCCAAGAAATGTTACAAGAACTGAGAATTTGAAAACTACACTGTGCTTTCCTGAGAGGCTGTGCAAATTTGCTTTTTCTTTTCCAGAGATATTTGTGTATTACTCTCAAAGGCCAAACTATGCTTTAGATTAGCACCTGAGTATTCCTAAACAGCTGGTTGCAAATGGAGAGCCCTCTTCTATCTCCCCCACATGTCCCACACACCACGGCTTCTTGGGAGGCTGCAGGTGACTCGTTTACCTTGAGGCCACCCTGTTCAGCAGCACAGAGACACTAAACAAAGGCAGGCTGGGACAAGGGCATGGAGTGACAGAAGGGAAAATGGCTTCAGACTGACAGAGGACAGGGTTAGATCAGATCTTGGGATGGAATTCTTCCCTGTAAGGGAGGTGAGGCCCTGGCACAGATTGCTCAGAGCAGCTGTGGCTGCCCCATCCCTGGAAGTGTTCAAGGCCAGGTTGGATGGGGCTTGGAGCAATCTTATCTGGTGAAAGTTATCCCTCCTCAAGGCAGGGGCTTGGATCTAAATGATCTTCAAGGTCCCTTCCCTCTCAAATCATTCTGTGATTCTAAGAAATCAGCCTAAGGGCAAACTGGAGCCTTAGCAACCAGTGGCTGCTCACATTGATAATGTCCAGTAAAGGTTTCTCATACTCCCAAAGCTCCTATTGAGAAGTCTGCTGGGCTTTTATTCTGTGTTGTTTCCCAGGTGCTCTTTCTAGGACTCTGAAGTCTTTAGCTGCAGGTCAGCAGTGTCTTATTGACTCATAAGTCTCTGTGACATCCCTTTCAGGGGCACATGTGTGGCTGTGGATGCCCAGCATCAACAGCAATCTATATTGAAGACAGGAAAATATTCCTTCAAAAGGGATCAATCTCTGATCATTTGGATATGATCTCTTCTTTTCAATAACAGTAAGGATTTGGACAAAAAATCAGTGCTGACTAGATGGCTACAGAAGCTGTTGCATGCTGAGACAAAATAACTTCCCGTACTGCTCTGTTTGAAACGTGAGTAGGATTTCTTCTGTAAGTAACAAAAATAAGCATTGTAACTATTCATATGTGTAGGGAAAGAAGGAAGAGATGTGATTACTGAGCAGAAGACTGGACTTTAGCAGCACTAGGTAAATTAAATGCTAAAATACATCTTTGCATCTTAAATCACTATGTAGGTAAATAGTAAATCCAGAAAGGATAATGTAATTTCACATCCATCAGTGGTAGATGGAATCAAAGGTTTTGATGAGGCATCAGAATTCCAGCTGTGCCAAGAGCAGTTAAGGATGGTGTTAAATTTGATTCCTTTTTTTAAAACTGAGGAAATTTGAAGGCTGAAAGACATGATTGTTTCCTAGGATGTAAGGAAACCAAGAGTTGCAGAGCAGCAGTTGCAGACATTAATTTGGGTTTGTGCAATTCTTGCAGATTCAAGGAGATTCCTCAGTCCCCCTCCTCAGTGCAGGGGGATCTGTGGATGTGTATGTGCACAATCCCTCACTTTAATAGGATGGGCTTTTAGTAAAACAATGTGGAGAGCTGAAGAGAGAAAAACTCCTGGGAAGCAGCAAAGTGCTGAGCAGCCTCACTCACAGTTTTCTGTTTGGCCATCCCACAGGAAGCTCTCAGCACTTTTTATTTGAATCTCTGTTCTGAATCCCTGAAGACTTCATCAGAAGGCAAAAAAGAAAAAAAGTTCCACTGCTTGTCACACTCATTTTTTTCCTGAGAGTCTCTGAGGGATAGAATGTCTCGGCAAAGACAAAAGTAGAACTCCTCCTTTGTCAAAAAAATAGTCCAGAAAGTTAATACCTTTATCTCCACACACAGAGTACTCAATATCTCTAAGAGCTTTTTCTGATTCATTTTTAAATGGAGCTATACATTTCCAAAGACTGGCTCTTTTTGTGTGTGCAAAAGGTTCTTTCTCGGCTGGTGGAATTTACCATGCATGACCTTTCTTTCACATAACAAACTCCCCCAGGAGAACAGGTCTCTGCTTTTAGAACCTTCAGCTCCACTGGCCAATTGAAGGGTCACCCTGTTCTTAAGGGACAGGTTCCTTGGTCTGTTCAGCCGTCCCAGTGTGACAAAAGAAGAAAGGACTGAGCAGGCAGGGTCAAGAGGTTGAATTGTAACGTCAGAGAACACACCACCTTGTCCATGGGAAAACCTCAGCAGCATAATCTGTGCAGATTTAAAAAAACATAAAAAGGTATTGCTCTAAATTATTAGAGTGAAATAAATTAGTAATTTTCTGCAGTCAACTGTGTTGCTTTAATGACTGGGTTAGAGGAAAGGTCTTCACCCAGGTCAGGAAACACTGTACATAACAATCGTCTCTAAATGTGGATTTCAATTTTGCAAAATATATTTCCCCTTTTTTAATAGATCACTAAAATCTGACATTAAACCACTCTGGCACATTAAGGTCTTGCTACTACTTAGAGGTAGAAGACCCAAGGGTTAAGTTATTCTACACAAGTTGCAGTCTGCAGAGATTTCCCTCTGGCTTTTCATCAGGGACAGGTTCACCAAGTGAATTCAGTGGAAGAGGGTGGCTCAGTGACAAGGATTTAGGGAACATCTCCCAAAAGGCTTTAGACAGACCCACATAGAACTGTGCTGCAAGCTACAATAATGAGCTGTCTGGTGGGGCCCGACTGGAGGCTGAGCCTGAGCAGAGCCATCGTGACCCTCAGCAGGAGCTCAGCGCTGTGCTCAGAGAACTGCCTGACCTCCAGCAGCATCACGGCTTGCTGGCCTGAGGGAAGAAAGGGCTGCAGAAATGACCCCAGAGAAATGGATTTTAAATCCACTGGGAATGAAAAGACTTTGTTAAGTACTTGTGAAAATCCCTGCTAGGCTCCTCTCTTTGCAAATGCAAACACTTTAGTAGTGACTCCTAGGGTCTCACTCAGTCTTATTTTGCCTTTAAAGTGGGGAAGTCCTGTCCCCCTCAAATATATTAAAAAATAAGGAGCTCAGCCAATGTAATAAACCAGAGATTGCAGAGGTGTTCATAAGGGAGAGCATGCTGATGCAAATATCATAGTCTGATTAAGCTCTGATTCAAATAGAATTTCGAATTACAATATAATATTCAAAAGCAGTAGATGAAGACACACAGTTTTCACACAGAGTAGATATGACAGTGTTGCACAAGGCTGCAATGTCTTTATTTATGAAACTCTCTAGTGTGTAGAATTTGGTGTTTGCTCCCACAAACTGTGAGATTTAAGTTCATATAGCTGCGTCTAGGAGGACAAGTCACAAGATGTGAGTGAACTCAAGCCAAATGGGATGAAGTAGAAGTACAGATTCCAGAAAGGATGGCCTCTATTTTTTTGTCATTGAGATTTACCCTGGTTGAGCCAGAAACATTGAAGTCATTGCAAAATATTTTATATCAGTGTTTTATCAAGTTAGTTTATAAATTACCTGATAAAGATGACTGGACCACTAGAGATTGCTTTTATTTGCAAGAGGAATGCATTCTCCATCTCCCTTTGGCAGCACTGCAGTCCTGTGGTGCTGTGCTCTGTTGTACAGAGGGGATGCACTGGAGTGTTCAAGTCACAAGCCATTTTCCATCAAACTGAGAGAGCTGCCCTCAGACGTGTTTGATGTATGGCTGGGAACCAAGATTTCCAGTTGTCCAATAAGGATAGTGCTTGAGCAGCAGGTAACACCAGGCAGAATTACTTTTTGCAGAAAATACTAGGCCATGGTTATTCTCTCATCCTGCCTGAAGGATGTCTCAGCTGAGATTTTTGAAATTAGAAAGTTCATTATTTTATTCCTATGAATTAAAAAATCTTTATGGAAAATTCAAACAACTGGAAAGGTATTTAGAATGTTGTGGCCTGCCTGTGTACTAAAGAAATGTATTTTATTTAACATGGGCTTTTCTTGCTTCCTAGTGCACTATCATGTTTTGTTTTGTTTTTTCTCTGCACTTTTGCTTTATGAAGTTAATCAATGTAGATGTTTGGATGCTGGATCTCATTGGAAATTGTCACCATTTCCTATTGCTGGCAGAAAGGGGGACTAAGGCCCTGGCAGTAAAGTACTAGAGAGGGCTGGATTTGAGACCGTCCAGATCTACAAACTTTAGTCCATGGCCATGTCTCTAATCAGGACAAAAACTTAAGCATACAGGGTAGGTATTGGTGAATGACTAAAAGTTTGGTTTGCCGCTGGGCACTGCTCCAGACAGTTCCTTGTTGTCCCTGGCTGAAGCTGGCTCCAGGGCATCCCTGCAGGGCAGGCTGAGTGTGGGCAAAGAGCCAGGGTGGGAAAGCAGCTGATGTGGTTTCTACTCCAGGCTTCATGGTGGCAGAGCAAATACATACTTTGTATAGCTCCCCAGTTCAAGATTGTTCAAACAAATAGCTGTACCTATTTTATCTTCCTCTGGCTTCCCAACGGGATACCTTTTTCAGTCGGAAGCAGAGATGTGCATTTCTAAACTGCAGTGGGCTTATCCCTGGAATGAGGTCTGTGTGATGACCTTTCTCTAACTGGATCATTTTTTGTGGTATTTTCTGCAGATTGCAGCAGGTAGCAAATAGTTTTAGTCAAAGCTTTCAAATACAGTAATTTGATGTTCCAAATGGTGCTGTATGATGTTATTTTGACTTCGCTGCTGTATTACTTTATGATCTTTTTGAAAACTAAGTACACACTAAGTGAAAAAAATTCTCATTAAATTATTCAAATATTTTCTTAGGAGTCTATAATATAGGTAAAATGTGCAATGAAAAGAATTGCTGGAGATGTTATTTTTTACCCAAGAACTATAATTTTCTAATAAATAGAATATTCCTTGCTGAAGAAGATATCTCTTTATTAAAAAGAGCCATTGTTTACTTTTCAAGGTAGTGTCTTGGACTTTTGTTTGCTTCTTAAGACTGAATGAATAATGTGTGTTTACAGTCACTGTGTATAAAGCTGCATTATCTTTCATTACTCTTGCAGCTTTTCCAGGGTGTTAGGTTGGGAAATATGTTGTAATTAAAAACAAGGAGCTGGCTTTAAAAAATAGTTATCCGTGGCTGTGCCCGGTAAAGAAACATTATTTCCTTTGTGACAAAAGAATAATAACCCTGGCAGATGGGTTGCTGCAGAGCTGGAAGAAAAGCTCTGTTAGAGTGGGACTGACAAAGCCATCTGTGCTGAGCAGGAAGTCCTGTCGTGGAGGTAACAAAAAGATGCTATTTCAGTTCAACTGGTTCCAGATAATCCCTACTTTAAGCTTGCCTTCCGACTTGCAAGGAAAATATCATGGTGCCGAGATATTAATGGCTCTTCTAGCTTATTGAAATGACCTTCTTGTTGTTACTTCAGCAAAGATTATTTCAGAATTGAGTATCCTGCCCTCTTCTCTCTGCTGGATTCTACCAGCACCTGAATTCCTTGGCATTAACACAGAGCAGGTCCAAGGAAGTCCAAGTTGCAGTCAGGGCTGTGACAGCTATAGATGGATGCCGCTGGTACAGGAGGAGAGGAAACGTCCCTGTATTTACAGAGTAAGATGGGTCTTTGAGGAGGATTATCCTGAGCCAACTTCTCAATAGAACCTCAAGAGAATCGTTTCTATTTGACTTTTGTTTTGTTGACTATTCAGTGTTACCCAATATTTTCCTCTCTTAAAATAGATTAATGGATTTCCTACCAATCATTCCTTTTTTTTTTTTTTCCTTCCTTTTGCTGTGGTTTTCAACTATTTTAACCAGAGAGGGAGGGGTACAGATGTAAGTATGATGGCATCCTCTGGCCTGTTATACAAATGAGAGGGATTGGATCCCCAATATTTGCTCTCTTTATTTTTATATTCTTTTATTTGCTGAAAAAAGTTCATTTAAAGGAGGTAAAGCAGAAAAGCTTCTTCCAAAAATAATTACTTAGGGGCTTTCCAGCCATGTGAAAAGGAACACTTTTTTTTTAGGAAAAATCCAAATCTTCAACAGGGAAATGCAAACCCCTTTGTAATAAGCCTTACCTTGAAAAGACAGAAAGGTGCAAACCAGAACATTCAGATACCAATCCCATGGTTTCCTCTTGAGGAGGAAGATGACATTAAATTCCAGAACTAATCAGGATTCTGCTCTTTCAGGACTGGTACAGTCTGACCCAAGCAAACTGGAGTTCCTTCCTGGTTTGGTCTGAGCTGCAGCTGCAATATTTGGTTGAAAAGCAAGGTATCAGCAGGGCCATTGATGCTGTGATCAATGCTGAGTCTGAGAGTAGCAGGAGCCTTACAATAAACAGCAGGGATTGTTTTCCCATTTTTGTGGAGGCTGAAGTACTATAACAGCTTGCAGACACTTTCATTGTGACACCTGACTTCTCCTGCCATTCCAGTCTCAAACCTGCTAAAGATGTAAACCTGGGCATCCTCCTGAGCTTGCCTCCAAGGATGCTCTTTGGAAAGCTTTGGTTCAAAGCTTGTGGGCTTGAGCATTTCTTTTGTCTGAGGCTGTGTATATAAGGGGAAAAGCACCCTACTTTTTTGATTCCTACCCAGGAGATTCTGGTACCTAACAAATCACTTCTAGAGGAGCAATTATTCAAAAAAATAATAATGGGTTCTGGGTAAAAAAGCTGGTATTTGATTAATTGTGCCTTTTTTCTGGGTTTATAAGAACGAGCTGGACAGGGAAGGAAAAGCAATATTTCACAATTTTGTGTGTTCATATGTTGCTGAGAACAAAAGAGCTCACAAGAGTACTTGAGCCTCCCTAAGTTAGGTTCAAACTTTTTGCCTATATAAATGGAACAAATATTTCAAGAGTACAAGGAGGTTTAGCTTTTTTGTTTTCTTAATCTGTTTTCTGAGGGCAGACTCAAGTTTCTTTGCTTTGCTTTATTGACCTCGAAATTAGCAATGGTAAACAGACCAATATAAATCACCTTGCTAAGATTAAGCTCTTTCACTGTCCCTCTCATAAAACAGCTCTGGGGAGTCATTGCAGGAGTCTTTGTAGTCAAATAAGTACCAAATAGCCTTGGTTCCGTGGATTAACAGAAACCACATTGTTATTTAATGGTACTAAGCAAGGTTAATTAACAAAGTAAGATGATTAATTTACTGAGACATCTCAAGTAAACACAAGAGTTTGAGTTTAATCTCTGGATGTGTATCCACTGCTAAAGCTTTTGTACTTTTATTTTAACAGGGAAGAGAATGTAGAGTTGATGTTTCTATCAAGAATGTGCTTGACTCAGACCAAAATATCACAGTGGCTGTTAAGGTGCTTAAGATGTTCTGTCCATGCTGTAGCATTCACAATTATTGTTTTCAGAATTTGGATGTACAAAGGGTATGAAAACAAATTTAAAGAAAATTAGATCTATAACCCTCTGTTTCTGTTACTAGCATTGAATCATTGCAGTGAGGAATGTAAAACCTTAATTCAAATCAGTGCAAATGATGCCCCCTCAGGTAGGCAAGAGGTGAGCTCCAGCTGCCAGGTTCCAGCTGCCTGTCTGCCACAAGCAGCCTGCAGTTAAGTCCACAAAGGCCACCATCAGCCCCTCCTAGGTCAGAGATACCAAAACACAGGCTGGGGTTCAGATGCGTCACAGCAGGGTTTCACAGTTGCACTGTGCCAAGGAACAAGTCATTCTATTGAAAATGTCAAAAGAGACTGAAATGTAGCAAGAGTAAGTCCTCAGTTTGTTAGCTCTTCTCTCCCAGCAAGGTGGGCTACTGAAGAAGAAGGTGGGATCCTTTTCTCTTCACACTTAAGTTAACCATAATTCCCCCACTGGTACTAGAGGTGATGTGTTGAAGCAGATATTAGTGTTTCAGTTGCTTTATTATTTGCCGATTTGGGGCCTGACCTTTGCATCCAACACAAAATTAATGGCACATGAAATACTGCTGATAAATCTCAGGCCTTAGGTACTGGCCTAAAGCCCACTGACACTGAGCCTGGTTTTAAGACCCTCATCACTCAGTGACCAAACTGTCACTCTGCACATACTCCTCCTGCTGCAATAACCATGGATTATTCTGAGAATACCAAGCAAAATTTCAAAAAGGTTTACAAAACTGTGTTATTTTGGAGCACAATAGGAGCTGATTATCCATATATAAGCAATGAAAGTTTTCATCTGTATGGAGAACATAAGACAAAACTCACTGTTAACAATTGCCTCTAACTGAGGATTTATTAGTCACTATTGGAGCCTTAAGACTAAATTGGACCATTTAAATACAAATGTCTTTATATTTTAGCCCAGTGAATTAATTTTTTTATTCTCCTTGAAGGGCAGCTTGGTAACCATTAAGTATCTTCTACTCCTAAAAGATAAACCAACATATGAAATGCTGTGCCAGGGAGTCAAAAACAGGAGGTTGAAGTGAATCTTACTACTAGGGGAATGAAAAGCAGTCTTTATGTTCAGTGTTAATAGTCCCTCTTTGCCTGTTTAAAAGACCTTCTGTAGTAAAACCCATTAAACAGGTGATAACAGCTTTTCAAAACAGGTTAAATTAAATGTTGAAATTTCAAACTGTGTGGAGCTTCTGTTTCTGACAGAAGAAAATTAAGTGGAAGATGAACAGAAATGTTAAGAAACTACTTCTTATACCTGTGAAAGTGCTAGGATGGGAAAATTACTTTCCTTTGTTAGTAATCAGTCCATGGTTCAGCTCCTCAGAAAGAGGATATTTCATCCACAGTAGAGAGAGTGGGCAGAAATATCCCAGCAGTGAAAGAGCTGTTCTTGAGGGAAGGTTTTTAATTGCCTTTGGTTGAACACTGTCTTTTGGACCAGGAAAATTTTTTTTTTAGTGCTTTCACCTTTGCTTACAGAGAATATAACGCTCTCCTTCTGTTCTACCAAGCACTCTTCATTACAGCAATGTGAATGAAATTTATAACATTCTGAGCATCATAAAGTAAGGCAGGCTGCACCCAAGCCAGTTGTCATCATTCTTTCAGAAATAACATAATTTTAAATAAATGCAGTCCCAAGTGTTCCCTTTAGTTATCACCACAGAACAATGCAGGGAAATGTTGCTTGCTGCAGCTGACATGAAGACTGATGGTGGCCCATTGAAAAGACCGCTCACTTTCTTAAAATGCAAATACCTGCAGACCAGATCTGAAAACAGCTAAGGAGCAATTGCCCTTGGAAATGCATAAGACAGAAGCCATTCCATCCTGATCTTTTATACATTCAGATGCATGACTTCTGGGTAATTCACCAGAGCCATAACTCACTATATGATTCATTAGATGTTAAAAAAAATGTTTGAAGTTGTCATAAATAAGATTACAAATGTGCAGCTCTGATGAATCTGCAGAAGATGAACAAAGCAGACTTTCATGCTATTTAGAAAGTTCCAAAAATGCTTAAAAAATTCCCAAACCACAATACTCGAGCACAGGGATGTCCTAGTTTAGCAAAAGCTTTCATAAACTGTTTGTCACCACAAATGTATCTGCTTAATTCTCAAGTAACTCTTCTGTAGTAAATTGTCAGATCTTGTGACTAAAGACCAAAATAAAAGCAAAACTTCTGAATAATCATACTATACATCTTAGCTATTCTACCTAAAATGTTTTGCTTGACCAAGCATGAAGAGTTTTTATGACAGCTTCCAAGATTCAGAAAAACTTCAATGTATTATTAAACTACATTTTAAAAGAGAATAATCTTGCTCTAGTTCTGAGTAGCCATACAATAAACTTTCAGACACTGCACAGCAGTGGAAGACTCTCCAAAGCACAGACTTCATCGTACATTGCTTTTTGAAGACCAAATCACTACGTCCCTGTGCAGTCTCTATGTAAAGCCACTGTAACTTCTGCCTGGAAAAATGGAATGTTCTGGGTGTCCAGTACCCTCTTCTTCTGAAGTGATTTCACTTCAGAAAGATCAGTGTTTTGATGGTCAAATTCCTTTTTCTAGTTTATGGGTTGAATTTGCTCCCATTCAGATTGCCTGGGAGCCAAGCAGCACCAGCAGTACTGGAAAATAAGACAGAAGCTTGCAAAGGTGTGTGAGGAGGAGGAAATATTTAAAAATACAAATCAAGTTGGTCCAAAGTCCTACAAATCTGGTACAAATAAGAAAAAATGAAGGACTGTAAGTTTACTTATGGGAACCTTTCTCTGATTCCTGATCATGTTAATTCATAGAAAAACAAATGATCTAGGTTGATATTCTTTACTGTTTTCTACATTTTTTATACGTGATTTGGACTGAGATCAAATGATGATCAAAAGAGTGCTCGTTTAATGATGACTGTCAACCTTCAGCTGTACATCTACTCAGTGCTATAATTTTGGAATTATACCAAGGGATTACAGATAATAAACTCACATTTTTATTTCAACTAACAAAGGTTCAAATTTTGTTTCTATACTGTGTTACAACACTGTCTAGAAATGGAGACAAAATAGTAGTGAAACAAAGAAAATGGTCAAAGGAGTGAAGAGTTCTAAACCAGTGTATCCCTTTCTTCTTCTTACGTGCACGTCATCACAAAGATACACACTTTTTCCAGGCAGTGTTTCTGCAGAGCTAAAAGGCTTCTGGATTCAACTGAGGTCCACATCATGCCATGAGATTAAAGGAATGGGGTATAAAGATAAAACACAGGAATGACTTATATGCTCCATGGAAGCATTTTGTTTCATATCATTGTAAAAAGTCTTTTGATTATGGAGAAAGGATCTAATTTCACAAGCCTTTCATGTAAATAATTCAGCTCTAAGAAACCATGCCAGGCCTCTCTCTTTTTGATGCCTTGCGATATGTGCGCAACAGCAATCCTAACAAAGCACAACTTCTTGTGCTTTTGAAAGATGCTGACGATTCTCCAAGAATATTTATGACTTTCCAAGTAGCCTCAGCCTGTTAACTTTGAGTGCATTATTTAAGTTTTTATTTCCCTAATCAAGATTCGCACATTTCTGAGGAATCAGCCTTGTTGCTTCCACTACTGAGACTTCATAATTCCCTCCTTTGCTCCAAAGTGGACCCAAAAAGACTTTAAGGTTTCCAGGAGGTAAGAGGTCAATTCCCACAGTGAGCCTGTGGGTGTGATTCCTATTTCAAAGCACTGTTAGATAGGAATATTCTGCCTGCTGAACCAATTACCACAGACACAGAGAAAATGGATAAGTAAATTCACACAGGTACTGAGTAACCTGTCCCTGTGTCAATCCAAGCTCTGTTCAGAGACTCTTATACAAACAACATCATCTGAACATGAGAGAAACCCTGAACAGTACACAATGGAGGGAAACCTGCGCCATGGGGAAGGGAAAACAGCTCAAAGAACTTGTTAGGTCACCATGGGATGCCAAAAAAAAGATTTGGGTTCCTCTTGTGACAGATTATTGTACACTATAGAAAGAAAAAAAAAAGCTCTACTGTGAATAAAGAGGCCAGGAATTTAATTCTCAGGCTTCTACAGGAAAGGCAAGCCCTTCCAGGAAGACTGCATTTTTACATGATCCAGAGCTGAAATGTTCAGGTTTTGATCAGCAGTTGAATGCTTTGACACTGCTTTTTTCATGATAGGTCTCACAGGGCTTTGGTCCCTTTCCTGCTCACTGTGAAATAAAACTGTCAAATCTTGAAAGCTGCCATGGAACAGAACGTGCATCCTCCCAGCAGCTTTGCCTGTCACTGACATGATTATTTCCATGCTACATACAGGGTGAAACAAAGCTGAGAAATGAAAGGATAAACCTTCCCTCTACTTTTTCCTTCAGGTTTTTGTCCTTACTTATCCTCACCTTTATCCCCTTTCACCCTTCAGTTATCATATAGAATAGAATCATATCATTTCATATGACATGATATTGTTTCCATACATGGATTTTAGAGTCAGAGTGGGCCAGAGCCTTTGGGTAATTTGGAGGCTGGGTGCCTGTGCAGCTGTAAGCTCCCTCTTGGCACTACACCTCACTCAGACTTGTGGGTGGCTCCCAGTAACCTTAAGTGAGAAAGAGCTTCTTAAGTGATGGGTGATTTAACTTTCCTGGATCGACCTTGAGCTCAAAGAGAAGAAAAAGGACAATTCTATAGTGGGACACCAATCATGGTTGGGAGGGAAGACCAAAGTCTACTGCTGGCATGTTCAGCTGGCTCTGAATTGTCGTACTTGTGAGTCAGGCAAGCCAGGAAAGCCAAATCAGAGGCTCTAAAAATTGTCAATTTCCTTCCTGGTGTTCATTCCTACTAATCACACCAGCTTTTCCTTTAAACCATCTTGCTTATGTGTGCACTGTGTTACGTAAAAACCAAATGATCCTTTGAATCAATGATTTCCCTGCATGGCATCTGGAAGATTTATATCCTCTCTTATGTGTTCTTCCTCTAGTTGGGAGGGTCCAAGCCAGCCTTCCCTATCCCTCTCACTGTGCTGCTGCACTTCTCTTGTAATTTATTTCAGTCTCCTGCCTGCTTCTTGGGGATTTGACTTCCCCACCTTCATGTCATTATCTCATGCCCTTGAATTTCTACTTAATGTGGACATTTGTGTGTTGGCATCTAGGCTGTTCCTTAATAAGTGCAATGAGACATTGTGATTCCAGTAACAGGCTGCTCCTGAATTGGAGACAGAATTATCTTACTAAATATTCCTACTCTTTTGTGTCACTTGTTTTCTCAGGAAGTAGCTTCATTCTGTTCTCACAACTGAATTTTTCTAGCAGAATCCTAATACAGATATCTTCTGATTTGAGATTCTCAGAATTTGAATTTTTTTTCCCTGGTGCTATACAGTTTTGACTTCTGGAAATTAACTTTAGTGAATACAGTACTTAAAATTCCAGCAACTGTGTTAGCTCTCTTGGTTATACATATATTGAGAGAGAAACTCAGTACAATTTCATGCATAAAAAGGCACAAGTACCAAAGTTAAGAGTCTTTTTATTGATCTAAACATTGAGATGTACCTGCCTTATAGAAAATATATTCAAGCACGTTAACTCTGAGACGGCTGTATGCTCAGAAGTGTAACAGAATATCACAACGTAGTATGGCCATTACAGGGAACAGTTTTAATGATCACGAATGTGACTGCCTTGTAATAACATGGCATTCTCTACATGGCTAACAAAAATACTTACGTGCTGGTGTGTGACTCATGTACACAGTTCACCTCACACACTGCAGTGAGTCTGGGCTGTGTTTTATAGGACTTGGCACAAAAAAAGCTTTCAAAAGAGTGAGCTAGAGACCCCACAGGGGAAAGGATCTCTGCTCTGCTCTGCCTAGAGAGGAAAAGAGCCGGCTCTTGCCATGGTTTATGCAGCACATGCAGGTCTTAGCTCATACACTGAGATGTTGATCCTTGTTGACTCCAGGTATGGTGTTATGTTGTGCTCTTCAGGGCTCATTCCAACTGTTTTATGTAATTGGACAGGAATATTTGGTCAAGGTAAAGGCTGGAGAATATTACCCAGCAGCTCCAAAGCGAGAGCCAGGCCCAGGAGTGACACTGGGGCTGGACCTGCAAACTCAACAGCTCATTCTACTCATGATTTCCCACGTGGTCGCTCCTGCCCACTGGGAGAAACCTGGAATTCTGACACACAAGCAGGAAGCAATATACCAGCTCCCTAACAGCCTGGGTGCTGCAGCAATCCTCCCGTGAGTGCTCGTGCAGGAGCTCTGATTTTACAGACACTGATTTAAAAGCAATGGATTTTGGGGGGAAATGTCTCAAGCCGCTTATTTGGCCATAACGAGAGTTGATAAGAACGTGTGCCTGAGGTGAAGAGACTGTAGTGGTAATAATCTCTAGACCCCACTGATCTAAGTAAATAATAATCAGAGTTGTGACATGAGCTAACAGCTTCAGAATGTCTTTTGCTGCCTAGTTAGGTGAACTGTGTCCATCTTTCCCTTTACATTTTTCTGGCAAATGAAATACATGATTTTTGTTCTGACAGTTGCTGTATGGGAGCAGAGGAGTGAACACTGCTGAAAATAACTGGAAGTATAAATAATAAATCTGAGTGGCAAAAATATTTAAGCAACTCAAATTTTTTTTTTTTTTAAGCTAATACCAAAGCTGCTCTTTGCTTTGCTAATTACAGGCTGCATAAAGAGAGGAGCAGATTTTAAACCCCAGAGTGTTCCTTATGGGGTATCTCATGCATTTGGCCCAAAGAAAACATCCTGCTCTGTCTCCCCTGTAGGAATATCTTGGTTGAAATGATGCCGGTGATGATGGGTCTCAGAACTTGTCTGTGGGATAGAGGTTTGAACTGCAGCAAGAATAGCATTGGATACTATTAGATTGTGGTGACCATATTGCAGCATTTCAATGAACATTCCCTTTAGTCCTCTAGTTCTTGAGTAATCTGCACATAAGGCAATAGAACGAGTTTATCTCCTGACAAAGAATTGTGTAAAAACATGGTAGAGCACAAATACTTGGGGATGGGAGATGATAGATCTTCTTGAAAAATGTCTTATTCCATTGTTGTGCCAAGCATCCAGATAATGATGCGTTCAGGGGCTATTTTCCCCTTTAGAGAAATGAAATATATTTCTGTGGATCCTAATAATGAAATTTACATTACAATGCATGGCCTTTCTAACCTTCTGCCTACAGTGTTCCAACTTTCCTTGTTCATAGTAACGATTAAAAATCTCCCAAGCATACAGTATTTTTGGATGCTGAAAGATTTTATAAGAGCAAAATCTTAGATTAAAATCTGAAGTTAAACAGCATATAAAGACAATTAAATACCCAATTCTCACTTCCTTACATTTTCCTGTTTGGTGTATTGCCTCAGGTTTCATTGCTTGTGATCAAAAGATGAATACAAAGTTCAGACAGACACAAATAGGTCATCCTCTCTTGCCTGGCGGTATCAGTATTGTGCAGCTGTAGTTGAGGTTTGCAAGATCTTTAACAAAAGTTCATTTCTCATTCAGAACACAGACAGATTTGTGTTGCTGAATCCTTTTCACATCCACTCACCACACAAAAAAGCATGTGCTAAATTGAGTTCAGCCCATAGCAGCAGTTCTTCTGATAACCTTGGAATGCAGACTGCATGGACAGAGGACACTTTAAGTCTTTAGGAGGAATACTTATTAAATAAGCCCCTGCTTTTATAATAAAAGCCCAATTTTAATAAAATACTCTCAGGCATTCTCTTTCAAGTAACTTCTGCATTTATAGAGCCAGGTGCTCCTCTTGCTTTTATCTCACCACTTCTAGCACAATCTCAATTTATGGTTTTAAAGTTTTTGCTTTCTGGCTTTTGTCCATCTCTTTTTATAATTGGGCTTTTATGTTTAACTTCTCACTTGCCATCATGAGATCGTGAAAATTCAGTTGCCACTGCTGGTCAGATGTTGCCATTTCAATTGTTTAATTACAGTGCTCCTGGGACTTTATATCCTATTCTTTGCCAATCTAATCCAGATTTGATTCTGAGGAGAAGTAACAGCAGGGAACCACGGAAATGAGGTGAGATTTCACACTTCTCTCTGTTTTCTGGCTCTGAAAGGTAGGGCTCTGTGGGAGGCACACAGACACTTTTCTACTTTTCCTTCCCGTTCCTCAGCACATGCACCATGCAGCAAGAATCAGAGGATTGTTTTTCTGCTCAAACTTTGTAACAAATAGAGGTCAGCATTTTGGATATCTGCTGGAAGGATCCTGGAGTGGGCTTACACTCTTTCCTTTTGTTCAATACCATGTGCTCTGCTCACCTTCTAAGTACTTTTCTTTGTCTAACAATGATGATGAAGCAGCTCCATAAGGGAGATTAATGGGCATTAGGTGATACTTGCCTGTGTGTCTTCTCTGGAGCTCACCCACAGGGCTGGCCTGCAAAAGAATCCAAGAAAAAACAGATAAATGCTCTTTCAAGAGCTTATCATCTACTCTTACTGGATAGAATAAAACAGTATATATAAAACGCTGTATCACACAAAACTTTCAGATGATAAAATGTGAAAAAAATCCCATTAAAGCTGAGTGTACATGGAATACTTTTAGAGACTTATCTGCCCCTAGTTGCATGGCATCATAGCTGCATATCTTTATCATTATCCTTAACAAACTATTTTATGTTCAATTACTAAAGCCACTGAAGATATTTGCTCTTATTCATTTTAATTTTACCCTTCTGAATTTTGTCCATCACTAAGTTTCATCCTGTTCCTCCCTTTGGATGCACTTCCTTTTTAACAAAACACATTCCTATAAGCAATAAGACCTTCCTATCATCTGGCACCTTGATATGTTGTGATCCATTCTTCAGGAATACTCTGCATACCTTTGTTCAGAAATCACTTGTGTTGGCTCTTAGTGAAGTTGGTATTTCTTATCTAAATTACCTCCAGGTTCCTTCGGGAGTTTGGATGCTTGAAGTAGAGAACTAGATCTCCAGCAGGTGTGAATCAACATATCACTATTGCTTTTAATTATGCATGGTGTCTCTTTATACTGGCAGATGATACAGCCTGGAATTATAGTACAAGAGATGCCTTGTGCATCTCAAGAAATGTGGCACATTTTTTTTCTCCCTGGAAGCACCCAGCTGTGTTTCTTGTACCATTTTCTCCAACAGCAACATTGCACAGGGCTAATGAGAGTCTTCTAAAACTCATCCTTCAACAGAAGAGGCATTCTTGTGATATGGGAGAGCTTCTTCCTGAATTAATCTTCCCTGGTTCGAGATACAGTTGTGAGCTGCCAAACCTGTATTCACACTGTGGTGGATCTGAGCCTCTCAGATAAATTAAAAGCCTTTCTGCTAACCAGTGTCACTGGGATTTAGCTTGTTCCCTTCTCTCCAAGCCATGATGAAGACATGAGGACTTGATGAAGAATTGCTTAATATTTCTTCCTTAATGGTAAAGAAACGCTGTGGATTTGGCCATGATTGAATAAAAGGTTGGTTCTAAATCCCTGCTCTGACAGAATACAAGCATGCCAGTATATTTTATCAGATTTATGTGTTAATTAGACACTCCTTCTCATCAGCCAGCCTGAGACAGGAATTGTGTTCTCCAGAAAAGAGTCAAAATCTTTCTTAGTTTCTGTGCAAAATACACCTGGCTTGGTTGCTAAATCTGATGTTTACACATAGGAACTGACACTCAAAAGCATTAAAGTACAGAAAAGTGAAAAACAACTAACTACCAAAAAATTGGTGTGGTACTTCATCTTAAAAGACAAAAACGAAAAAAAATACCAAAAAATCCAGTTAAGTTTGATGCTTTTATGCTAGAGGCAGAACATTTGATACAGCAACATAAGTGACAGAAAAATTCATCAGCTAAAATTGTTTTTACAGTTAGAGATGGGGATTACAAACAACTTATAGTCCTGATTAAAAACAAACAAAACAAACAAATGAAAATAAAACTCTTTTCTTCAAACACCATTCACAGACAGAATAAATAAAAGAGAACTTTTTTCCCTCCCATGAAAGCAAAGAAGAGTTGAACTGTGATTTCCTTAAGCCAGTTCTTAAAGCAGTTTGTACACTCTGGGATAGAGAGGTGACTGAAAAGTGATGAAAAGAGAATGAGATGAGGGAGTACTTAGATTGGCACCCCTCTATGATGAAGTGGAAGTTGTGTTCTGCTCTCTCTGGTCAATGTCTGCCATGAAATATGTGTACCCTGTATACTGGGATCAAATTCTGAGCCTAATTGTTATAGACTATAGACTGAATAATAAGTTAAATTCTGCAGTCCAGTCTGATTATGTGCAAATTCAATGTGACACAGTCCTAATTTGAAATGTATAATTAAAGGTCATAGCAGCATTTCCTGGTTTCAGAGATTGATTTTTTTTTTTTTCTACCGTAACTCAGCTACTCAGATATGTTTTAAGGAAAATTTTATCTTGGAGAAAATCGCATCATTTTAAAACTGCTTTTCATACTAATATTTGCAGAGCAATGTTGACTAAAAAGAGTATAAACAATGACTTCAGGGAGGCTGTTTTCATGAGTAAGATTGCACCCTGTAAATAAGAATTCTGGAATTAGACCTGACTGGCAACTTTTGTAAATGCACAGTCCTGCCCATAATGATATTCAGCACTTGCCTTGACCCAGGTTTATTAAATTTATCATACGTAGCTGCATCACAGCAATTACTGCTGGGGCTGAAGACAGGAGATGGTGAATGCTAAACTGTGCAGCAGAGCTGAGTTTTGAAGACAGGAACTGTGTTTAGGCAGATGTTGATTTCACAGAGCAGCTTTGCCATTCAACAAGTCAGTGTGTGTGGGGAGTGATTGTTACCCTCACTTTACAGACACTGAGTCCCACTTTCTTCCCATGGTACGAGACACATGGAAAATGTCACCTAACCAAGAACTCCAATGCAAGACAAGTGTCCAAAGTAACAGGGAATTAATGCAGCTTTCTGAAAACAAAGCTAAGCAAATGAAAAAGCCCCACATGTAAGCTCATGAGAGTGGAAGAGTAAATAAATGCTATCTAGGGTTTACCAATCAAGAAAAGGACATGAAAAAACAGGCCATCAGCATTTCTGCTGCTTATCTGAGCCCTAAGCAGTCAGCCTATCCAATTCAAGCAGTAAGCTGTCTCTGAAGATATCTCTGAAGGTCTTTATTGAATTTCTGAGCCTGAATTACCTAAAATTTTAGCTGTGCAGAAGAATTTTGAAGAAGGAAATCACTAATGGTTAGGTTGAGATACTGTGTCATGCTTCTTTGGTATTCAACCTTAGCATAATGTTTTCAAAATAAAAAGGCAAGTAACTCTCCCTCCTGCTAAGGAAAAAAGTTGGTACGAAGATGGAAGATGGTTGTGTCTCTTGAGTTTCTTTTACTGCTCTGCATCTCTTAAATACCCTGCCACAGTGGGATAGCAAGAAAAAAATAACCAAACAGGGAGAGAAAAAAAAGAAGCAAAAGAAAATCCCTGAAGTTGCCTTTAAGTTTACCCACAAGGTCATATTTATGTTTAAGTGCTTTGCTGAAATAACTTCTGCTATTAGGGCTCTGGCAAGGACTGTCTCATATTTTATGTATGAATTCTGAAACCCCTGGTTGATGTTATAATATAAACACTAGTAATTATTTTTAATGTTAAGGCTGAAGATAGCAGTCAGCTACTGGATGCAGACTATGAGGCTGCCCTTGTCCTGAAAAGTTTACAATCTAATTAGGAGTTGAAAGCAGTCTGAGGATCAACAGTCACACATCTGCATACACATCTCTTGTTCTCCTCAGTTCCCCAAAGAAATGCATAAAACCAAATCTGCACTTCATTTAAAGCTACGTTTAAAGAAAATTAGATGTCATAAATAAAGCCGAGTCTGAGGGGAGAAAAACACACAAGTAGGATTTCCCAAGTTGCATGGAAAGTGGAGATTTAGGAACAAATATACTTGCAAAGTTATTCTTTTATTAGGTAGGACCTGTTCACACAAATTAGACAATAATCAGTGAGAGTCAAATAAGTACTTTGTTATAAATTTCCATCTTTGGCAAAGATAGACTTAGTAAATTAACATCAAAATCCCAAAAGAGTCATGTAGACAGATGCTAGGAAATCTTCTAGAACAATGATCTTAGCATGCTTCAGACTTCACCCTGTATGATGAAGCCTGTGAAATAACAGAAAAATGTTAGTTAGTAAGACCAATGTAGAATATACATGCAGGAGTATTTAATGATGACATAAGACAAAAATCTGTATGTTGTTTCAGTTCAATTAAAAAAAATAATAAATTCAAGTAATGAATGCTATAAAAACAACGGAGAATGTGTGCCATGTAAAAGGTCAGAATGACATTCTGCCATCTTTAGGGTTTGCCAAAGCTGTGCTTAGATGTTGCAATCCTCATGACCAACTCTACTGCAACCTTAAACATGGAGGGCTCTATATTTAGAGCAAAGCACATTGTTAGAAAGTGTTGTCAGAGAAGGCTGTTTGCAGATGGGTGAGGCAGGCACATTTTGTGCAAGGAATCTCAAACAAAGCAAACCCATCTTGGAACTTCCATCTCAGGTGGAAATCTTCCACGGCTTGTGGTTCCTATTCCCACATTTCTCTCCAGCAGCCCATGATTCTCCGAGCACACTTTGTCCCACATACCCTCTCTTCTACAGACCATATGAAAATAAAATACAGGATAAAATAGGATTTTTCTGTGTGAGGTGATGGGCACTTTCTTTTGTAGCAACAACAGAAGTAGCAAAATGCCAAAGTACGGTCTTTGATTGTACGTCACCACTGTCTATGGTGGTGTCTAAATGCCTTACATACATATATATATATATATACACACATATATATAATTAATATTAAAAACTATGTTGGATTGTAGATGTTAAATATCACAAGAAAATTTCAGACCCTCCAGAAAATTATGACCCAGGCTTTGATCCTGTTGCTTTGACCTAATCTTGTACCACTGTGAAGTTTTGGCTCTGTCTCAGGGGAGCAGACTGTCAGCATTTTGGGTACATATCTAGAAAACAACAAAGATCATCCAAAGTTTCTTCTATTTGGCTTAGTGGCCAATAAATGATGCAAAAGGTGAAGAAGATGTGACCTCCTCTTGTGTATGGAACTCTGGAGATATATATATATATTTGTTTGTGGTTCAACAGGAAAATCCTTTCCTTTTAAAGTGTACTTGCACAGAAATTGCTGCCATAGCCATCCTGCATTAATATTCAGGATCTGCACTCATAATCCATTGCTAAGCAACACTTAACAAAATTGATCTTGCATTAAGCAAGCTCTGGAGCTTGAATAATACATTATTTCCTCTTTCTACTTAAAATCAGAGAATACCTTTGGTTGCTTTTTGAATGTCACAGTATTAAAACTGCATTTTAAACACAGATTTTAATTGCTGGGAAAGTCCATTTGGATTAAGGATTGGATGCAAATTCACTGTTGGTACTCTTTAATGCTAAGAGTAAATAAATTGCAAAAAAATTGTTCAACCCTTGAAGAATATGGAAAAACTTAAAAATGGAATGGAGTGTAATACAGAGCAGCCATACCCATTTTGCATTCCAACACATCCAGGGCAACACCTTGTCAGTTTTTGTGTGTATATCTTAAGCATCTCTGTCGTTGTTTATTTATATTCTGTATTAAGATTACACAACTGTGTGCATTTATATGCTGAATAGAGGAGTTTGTGATTCCCATACATGAATTTTATGTACATAGGAAATAACCTTGCCTCTCTGGAGTTGTCTGAATGGCTGCTGGGGATAGAATTCCATGCCTTGAAATTGCTAGAAACTACCTGTTTTGTCTACTAGCCCATTTCTCTGCCACTGCAGGATAGTTCCCCAGAGTATATTCACCAATGCCTTAATCATCCTCTTCTTAAGAGTCTCCAGCAATGTCTCCTTTGGGAGTTCTCTGCACAGCCTATTAGTGCTAGACAGTGCTTATTTATATCCATCCTGCATTTATTAAGCCAGAGTCCTTCTGCCTCTATCCTTCCAAGCCCCTGCTACACCAGTGGAAGAGAGAGTGCAGGAAGTGATTACTGAAGGTGTAGGGGTTGGGATAAATATGTATGATTCCACTTCCTTGGACTTATTAGCTATCTTAAAACTCTAAAAGTTGAGCCCTAGAGAATATGGATTGATTCATTTTAATTATCTCACTCTTCATTCAATAGGAACTAAATCTGAAATATAATTCCCAACAGGATCCAGAAAAGGGGTTATTTACCCCTCTTATTATCTCTTATTATTTTTGTTTATGCTCTATGAAGCTTTGTTAAAGTGTCCAATATCAATGCTGTAAGAACGTGGGACTGATGTGAGAAACTTTAACCAAAGGCTCTTTGCATTTAGGAAGTGTACGAGTTGTTTAAATGAGTAGAGAATATAAGTTATGTATCATTTGCCCAAGAGCTTTTTTGGTAAAATTAAACAAAACACCCCATGCTCTTGTCTGGAGGTTAGGGTTTTTTTCTTATTTGTCTTCATCAGTGTAAAACTTTATGCTGTGATTAAAAGAGGGAGGGAGTTATATTTTTTTCTATCCAGTTGAGAACAATTCATTACTCAGTGCTTTTCCATATGATCTTAAATAACATTTTGCATTTGCTGAATTGTACCCCATATGCTTCCCTGTCACTGTATCTATTAGGCATAAACCAAGATTTGTAGAGTCCTTGTATTTTGCAGGGAGCACAAGAGCTTTCATTTACCCCTAAGAAGGAAGAGGGAAGCTGTCACAGAAAGTCAGCAAGGGTCAGGTGTGGGTGTCCTTCTGTCCTTCTGTCTGGGTTTCAGAGGCAGGGAAGCCTCAGGTGAGAGCTGTGGGATCCATCTGAGACCCAAACCATAGTGCTCGTTTTCCATCTTCTTGTGTCGCTCTGTGTCTCTAAGGAGTGCAGCTTTAGATTTTGAACATAAAACAGGTTTTCCATCTTCTGTTGAATAAAACATCAGCAAGTGATTAAACTAATTTAATTTTTTTTTTATTTTAATATGAAGTCTGGAAACAAGTCCAGTCTGTCTGGGCAGGCTCTTTGTTCTTTTGACACTTTCTCCCAGCAACCCTTTGGACTATGAATGATGAGAACTACTGGGCAGGAATCTGAAGCCACATTTCAAATTAATGGCTTAATCTGAAGCCACTTATACCAAGCAGTTTATTGAGCTTGTCAGTATTTACATACATAGAAAAATAAACTGAGACATAGGATTACCTATTTGATTGTAGTTTCTTGCAAGAAAGTTGCTGAGGGGGACAGAATAATATAACTGTTATATACTTGTTTCTAGGCATTGTTGTTGAATTCTCCTGTTGGAGAGGACAGCAGAGGACAGGCAATTCTTTTTATGTGGCATCAGTGTGCTGGTGATTGTCTCCTAATGTGCTCTTTCACTCAGTGTGGTCTCTCTTGCTGGCCTAGGTGACAATATTAAATAGCACATGCTTCATTTGAGGCAAGACTTCATGCCTTTTCTTAGAGTTTTTAATGTCTAAAGTCACCTCTGTGTATATCTTCATACATTTTTCTATGAAGCCTTGGGGAGTCACTATCTTTGCCTCTTTAACAATTTAATAATCTCATTTTTAAAAGTATATGGGCCAGGAACAAGCAGAGCTGACTTGTGCTAATAGTATTAATTTTTTTCTTCAGGGGGATCTCAGCTGTACATTTGGAATTTGCAGTTTTTACTTCATCTGAGGTCAGACAGGCTGGTTTTAGGAACTGGATTCAGAAAAACATGTATATAATCTAGCTGTACACTTCATTCTGCTGCAATTCTGTCCAATGTTCTGGAGTGTGTGCATGCAACCAAGAGTCCTGCACTTGTAGATGAGGAAAAACAATCTCAAAAGATTATTTTTCAGAGACTCTGGCAATGGGAATAAATTTTCTACATTCAGTTTGAGCTGGAAAAGTACTTCGGAAAAGTGTTTACTCTGATTGAGTTAAAAAAATTACTTTTCTGTTGGAAAACTGTTGTTAGGTTTCTGCAGATATAATGGTCTCAAGAGTAAGAGAACTGACCAGGCTTTTTTTTTCATTGTCCTTTTCCTTTTTTCCTTTTCCTTTTTGACTTTTCTTTTCCCCTCTTCCTTTTCTGTTTTTCCTTTTCCTTTTCCTTCCTTCCCTTCCCCTACGCCAAGGCCCGAAGCTGCCTCTGAGAATCAGATATTCAGAACCCTCATGGCACATGGGGAACATCAGGCCCACAATCCTCAAATTTCTTAGAGCTCCCCTGGTTCCCAGCAGGCACTGAGGTCGATCCTACCTGCACATCTTCACCTCTTCCAGCTATTGCCACACCCAATGCCTCTCTTCCCTCCCTTCCCAAACCCTTCATCTCAAGCACCTGGGCTTCAAGGGATTTGGTGGTTGTGTAAAAAAGCATTTGGTTTTCCATAAGGATCCAAGTTATTGGCAAAGAGAATTGTCAGCTTCCCTAGAGAGCTTAAGCTTCACACCTAAAATGTAGCGACAGGCAGAAAGAAAATTGTTTCCCTGCGTTATCTGAGTGTATTTCATTCCAGCACATCTTCACATTATCCCCCATAGGAGAAAGCATTGAAACCACAAAAACTGAGGAGGGTTTATGAGTGTGCAAACCGTTATGGCTCAGCTGTGGCTCATCTTTATTGTCCTCATCTATAGACATCAATACTTCTATTCTATTTTCTTTAATGAAAAGAAGGTTTAGTGAGAGGCAGAATATTTGGTACAATAAATCCTGAGTTCCAGTTGTTTCCACATTACTCAGCAGATTCAAATCTGATGATAAGCACATGCAGCTGGGCTGATGCCAAGCCTGGCCTCTGCTGCAAGGTGTTCTGGGACTCCTTGTCCATCAGGCAGCACTGGCTCCATGAGCTGCAGGAAAGCTGCTGCTTTTGTAAGGATTTTTGTACATGTTTATATGAACAAGGGAAAAGGGGGAAGGGAAGAGTGAAGGAAACAAAAGGAGAAAGGGAAGAATGGAAGGAATTGTCATAAAGAACCATAAAGAGCTCAAAATATGAAGGCTGTATAAGGTTGTGTTAAGGATTGGAAAAAAAAGTAGCAATGATTGGGAAATACGAGAAAGTTTAAGGAAGAGAAAAGAAAGTACAGGCACACTTGAGTCTTTTTTAACATTTACATGAATGCAAATTTAATGTATGTAGTTCTGCCATTAATGATGCTCCATCTTCCATGCAAATTTAATTTCTGAAATCTGACTGTTAATGTAAGTGATGTTATTTATTATTGTTTTCTTCAGTGGTGTCTGGCAGATGTTCAAAATAGATCTTACTGTGGTAAATATTGAATAAATCCATTTTGTATTCCACATGTTAATCTCCAAATCTCTGTTTCTGTTCATATATTATAGAAAGGGCTTAAGGCAACCCTCTAAGACACCTTGACAGTGGCAGATCTTGGGATGATATTTTCCAGGCTGAAGAGAACTAAAAAACTTCATACCAGTGTTTCATCCCAGCGAAGTACAAAGTCTGAGGACAAATTTAATTCTAATGACCTTTTCCATCTGAAAATGAAGGCTGCATTGGCAGAGTTAACTCTGGCATTAAATGGTGAAAGCTCTTCACTGCAATATTTATGTTAACCGATTTTTGTGATGCAATACCTAGTAAAAGTTCCAGCAGTAATAAAAGCCACTATAAAATACAGTTGCCATTTTACAAGATACTTTGAGAAATACTATAAAATTACTTTTGTCACGATCACCATACCCACTAGGAAGATAAAAAAGTGAAACCATTTGTCAAATATGCAGGGATTATCTTCCCATTAAATACTTAGTCTTTAAATTGATGAATGTTCTGATGTGACCCAAATAGACTGATTTATGTCAGTTAAGTTATTTTTCCATGTTAGTCTGTGGGTCCTAAGGACAACAATCTCAAGGCCTACCTTACACCTAGTGTACCTCTGGTTTTGTAGGCTCTTTCTGGAGTCAATAACATCCTTCACAAAACAATCCACAGTGGCTAGGACAGACTTCAGCTCTAAGCATCATTCAGAAAGACTTTTTTCTTTTTCCTTATGACTGAGGAACTTGAGGATTAGCCTCAGAAGATACAAGTTAAACATTGTGAATACCTGCCTCAATCTCATTTTTCGTTTAAGTGTAACCTTGTATTTGATTATACATTTTATGTGAACACGAGTCTTTTCAATTTTAAATGTATTTTTCTCTTCTCACTTCTAGACAGACGTGGGCAAGACAGCTTTGTAACTTGAGAAAGACTTACCTAGAAAACCACCTTCCACTTTTTAATGTGATAAATAATTGTATGGGTTGTTTGTTTTTTTTTTTCTTACTGTTCTTTTACTTGAATTATTGTTTCTTATACTCTCTACCATAGTCTGTGTTCAGCTTTTACTTTGTCCAGCACTTGCCAGTATTTCAACTCACTTTAATCTGGGTTATTACAACCAAGACACACTAGCAAATAGATTGCAGAACAGGATGATCTTTCCAGGTCATGGGATGTTTTCTCTTTCACTGAAATCACTGACTTTGGGGTTGTTTCAGAAGGACGAGAACATGGGGGGTTGTCCCATCTGCAGTGTCTCCAAAGTAACTGGGGACTGGCCTGCTAGATATCCAAAACTTTCCTGCCATGGGACATGCTCACAGCACTTCTGGTGGCAAGCATTTAGCAAATTCTTGCAAAATTCTGGGCACTGTTGCAATAAAACATGGCTGTCATAGGGAGCAGAGGCCAGGAGCAGAGGCAAATAAAGAGGGCAAATCAGAACCTGTATTTGTAGTAATTTTAAAGAAGGATTATGGTCTATTGTAAAATGAACAAATGTCTCAGGAACTTTGTATAAACCACCGATTACTTATTGCACAGGTTAAACTAGGGTTTTTTTCTGCACAATTGCCCAGCAGAGCTAACAAAGCTGAATCTGCAGTTCTGAGACTCACAGGAGGAAATAAAACTCCTGTCTATTAAAAGGATACGGCAGTATATGGAAGATACAAAGGGTTGTTAAATAAAGGTCTGTCCCACTGCATGCACCTTTGTAGTGATATATTTTTACATCTCTTTAAATTACCAGAGCTGAATTTTCCTAATCCAGTCTTGAAGGACTCTGGTACACAGTAAAGAAATACACTTTAAACATTTGTCACTGTAAAGATTTTCTTTCCTTAGTGAATGTTTTAAAAAAAAATTAAGTCAGTGGAATTGTGGCTCACAAGAGAAGGGGGAAAACCATGAATAAAAGTCCACAGAAGCTTTTCAAGGTGCCACTACAAAGACTGCAGCCTCTGTCTCAAGAGCTCTGGAAGCAATCAAGGTGGTGAAAAAGTGTATCTTGCTACCAGATATAAATGGGGGAAGTAAAATCCTGCACATGCTAAGGCTTCTGTGCTATTGCTATGGATTTCACCTTGCTGGGTACACAGCTGCTGGCTACTGGCTCTGATGTGAGACCAGGTGAGTGGAGCTAGAAGGAAAGCAGGAGTGCCTGCCTTCATTTTCCAGCCATCCTTGGTTTGTGTTTCTGCTGCCGGCAAGGCTGCTGCTGAAGGCTCTCTCTGTTAACTGAGAGTTCCAAAGTGCCCTGTTAAGACAACCAAGACATTCCTCTGCATGGGGAGTTTTGCTGAGATTCGTCCCTTGATCTTTTGTGCGTGAAATGCTTTTTGCACCAGAGGGCTCTGCTTCCAGAACAAACCTGGACAGGCCACAGCATGGAGAAGCTGGCAGGGCATGGCTGTTAATACAACTTCTGGTCAAAAGATTCATACAGTTGAGTTACCAAATGATATCCCAAACCAATACCGTGGCACTTTTTACAGCTGTAAGAAAAGATGAAGAAGAAGAAAAAAAAATGGTTTTAACCTCTTCAGTACTTCTTCTAACTTGGAACAAAGGAGCTGTTTACATCCAAAATACCAAATACTTGAGTCACCCACAACAGGGAGATCTGCAATATTGTATTTTTGGATGAGAATAAGAGGCAATTATAGCAGTATCCTGAGATACAAACCAGCCGACAAGGGTGTTTCTATTCTAGTCATGGATGATAAACAGTGTGGAGGTGAAATGCTGCAGCTGCTGAGTGATAGAGATTGCTATCAGGATTAAACAGGAAGGCTGTGTTTTATAGGATCAAGAAAGATTAGCCATGTGTTGAATATGGGATTATGAAGTAATTAAATAAATGAAGACACATTTCCGACACAAATTTTACAGGTAAGAAAGTAATTACTCACTTTATTTACAATGTTTCTTTAATTTATAATTCAGGTCTTTGACTGGCAAGCAGAGCAGCCTATTTCATACTCAGTCAAGCCAGCAATACTGAGGTCACCAAAGGCCTGAGCCTGGTTCACTGTGCTAACAAGTGTGTTTTACAGGGGTGAACTAACTGCTCCTATAAATATATAATGGAGAGAACACTTGCAAGTTTGGGAGGAAACAATATTCTGCTGCTTTTTACCAGCCAAGCCTAGGAATTCATGAGTTGAAGAATTGCTCAAGGGAGAATTGTGTTGGTCAGATCTCCAGTGGGATCAAGAAAGCAGTAATTAGTGCATCTATGCAAAACTGTCATGGTGCATAAAGTCCTCAAATATTTAGCAGGTAACGGGCTTTGTGCCTGGTGGTGCTGAAATGCAGTGGTATCTGGGGTGAAACAAGAGTCAAATGGAACCGTGTAAAGCTGAATGGCCGTGGGTTTCTGTAAGGTCACAGGGGAAATATCTTAACCATCAGAATTAAAATGGTGAAAGACCTTTAATGTCTGTGCAGAAGAGACAAATTCTCTATTGTTAAAAGCCTTACAGAAAAGGCCCGTACAGAATAAGCTGAACAGTACCTCGTTAATCTAAGTAAGAAAGGAGAAAGCTTGTGTTGACCCTGCTAGGTGGAAGTTATATAAACCTTATCGCCCACTGAAATGAACAGTTTATAGGATGGTCTGTGCACAACAGAGAGAGATTTGAGAGGAATATGTGCCCTGGGCCACCTTTAGCAGAACAGTACAGTCCTTTGTAGAAAGGAGGACAGAGCAAGGCTTTTAGGTGAGGATTTACATCCAAATCTGCAGGGCTTCGATTTGGATTTCTTCTGTTTGTTGCTTTTATTGGGTTATATTTTGCCTTCCTGCAGGCCCATAGTTTTCATTAGATTCTATGTGCACCAAGGGGAGGATGCAACACGGGGCACTTTTGTGCGTGTGTTTGTCCTCTGCTGTTGAAATTCATAAAATGTCACTGTTTTTTTCAATCTCATAGGATTTTATTGAGGCAACATCACGTTTGGGAACAGTATTTAAAATCAGATCTAGGAATAGATCTATATCCTGAGTTCAGTGCTCAGATCCAGCAGTAAAAAAATAAATAAAAATGACCCTTTTCTGTATTACTAAAGAAATGCCTAATGTGTCTGTCAGGAAATGTGGAATTAACCTTGTTGACAGTTTTTTGGAGAGAAAAGGCATTATTTACAAGACAGTTTAATGAACCATATTTGAAAAATGTCATATGGAACAGTAGTCACAGCTGTATTTAAAATGACCATCAAAAGTTTATGTCCTCATTTTTGGGCATCATATGAAATATCAGGGGATGAGTTCCCTGATGTAGGAAATCAGCCAGCCCCTCCCTCCCAACTCCTTCACTGGCAGTGGAGAGCTTTCCTCTTTATCCCTGGAGAAGGTCTCCTTTAACCCCAGTTACCAGACTGATGCAGCTCCCCTCACATCTTTCCTCCCCATTTTTAACAACAGAATCTGGTTCTCACTGCACCCTTCTGACAACCTGGGCAGCGTCCGACGGCATTCTCGAGTGCAGGAACAAAACCTCTTCACAGCCTGGGATGTACTGACCCAGGGAGGGAGCTCCTTCCCTCAAGGAACCTGGGATGACCTCTGGGCTTTGGAAATGTCACTGCTTCTGTAAATCGTAAAACCATTGACCCAAGACAGTCATACCCTACCCAGGACTTACAAAAGCTGGTGTTTGATGGGGCTTTTAAGGCCACTTTTATGTCTCTTCAGACTGCAGTGGTAGTGAAGGCTTCACTGACGATTTTTCCCAAGAGATTCTTCCCAGGTATCCTCACAGAACTCCTCCCCAAGATTCCTTACAGACCCTCTTCTCAGGATTTCTCACAGCCTGCTTTCCCAGGTATCCTCGCAGACACCCTCCCCAGCTTTCACTGAATCACCGAATTGTTTGGGTTGGATGGGACCTCTGGAGATCACCCAGTCCAACTCCCATGCCAGGGCAGGGTTACTTGGAGTAGGTGACACAGGAACGTGTCCAGGTGAGTTTTGTATGTCCCCAGGTGGGGACTCTCCACTCCCTCCCTGGGCAGGCCGTTCCAGGCACCCTCAAAGTGTAGTTCTTCCTCATCTTCAGGTGAAACTTGCATTTCATTTATGGCCATTGCTCCTTGTCCTGTCTCTGGGGACCACCGAAATGAATCCGCCACCCTCCTCTTGGCAGCCGCCTTTGCGATATTTAAGCGCTTCCTGCTATTTCTGTTTAACGCTCCCAACACACACCCCCACGGCTCCAACAAACACCGCAGGGCTCCAACACCGCAGGGCTCCCGCGGCCCAGCCCGGGCCTGCGGCGGGC
>WEKY01053594.1:14905-29822 GCA_013390045.1 Picathartes gymnocephalus | reverse complement strand
TTTTTTTTTTTTAATTGAAATGAAATTTTCTGAGTCACTGCCGGCCCTTATCAGCCCTTCCGACTTCCCGAGGATCCCATTCCCTTCCCTGTCCTCTGCGAGCTCCAGCCCGGATCTGAGGAGCTCCTCGTTATCAACTTCACCTCCTGATAAGCTCCTGTTTATCAATTCCCCTCCCGGAGATCTCCATTCGCTCGGGGGGAGTTTTCTTTTGTTCCTTCTGATTCCAAATTTATTTCTTTCCCTTTAAACCGCAGATAAGGAATTTTCCTCCTTCCCGGCCCGATCCTTCCCGGCTCTGCTCCCTCCCCACCCCCGGCCGCGCTCCCAGCCCTGGCGTCACCTCCGGGATGAGATTTTTTGGTGTTTTTGTGGAATTTCCCCCCCCTCCCCCTTGGAGAACACCCGGGAGAGGATTTCCCCACGCCGAGCTCCAGGCCTGGGTGGGAGCTCCGCGTTCCCAGGGGTGCAGCCCCCTGGGAGACGCTGGAGGGTGCAGGAGGAACGGGAAGGGTGCAGAGGGAACCAGGAGAGTTCTGGAGGGTGCGGGGAAATTCAGGGAGGTGCTGGAGGATGCAGGAGGATTCAGGAATGCGCAGAGGGAATCAGGATGGAGAGGGATTTCTGGAGGGTGCAGAGGATGCAGAAGGATCCAGGAGGATGCAGGAGGATGCAGGAGGATTCGGGAGGATGCAGGAGGATGCAGGACGATGCAGGAGGATCCAGAAAGATCCAGAGGGATCCAGGAGGATCCAGGAGGATGCAGGAGGATCCAGGAGGATGCAGGAGGATGCTGGAGGATGCTGGAGGATGAAGAAGGATCCAGGAGGATCCAGGAGGATCCAGAAGGATCTAGGAGGATGCAGAAGGATCCAGAAGTATTCAGGAGGATCCAGAAGGATCCAGAAGTACGCAGGAGGATCCAGAAGGCTTCAGGAGGATCCAGGGGGATGCAGGAGGTTGCAGGGGGATGCAGGAGGGTGAAGAAGGATGCAGGGAGGAGGTGGAGAATGCAGGAGGATGCAGGGAGATGCAGGAGGATTCAGGAAGAGGCTGGAGGATGCAGAAGGATCTAGAAGGATCCAGAGGTATTCAGGAGGATCCAGAAGGATCCAGAAGGCCTCGGGAGGATTCTGGAGGGTGCAGGAGGATTCAGGAGGTGCTGGGGGATGCAGGGAGATGCAGGAGGAATCAGAAAGGTGCAGAGGGAATCGGGAGGATCCAGAAGGATGCAGGGGGATACAGGAGGATGAAAAAGGATCCAGAAGGATTCGAGGGGATCCAGAAGGATCCAGGGGGATACAGAAGGATCCAGGGGGATGCAGGAGGATGTAAAAGGATGCAGGAGGATCCAGAACGAGCCAGATGGATCCAGGAGGATCCCGGGGCATTCAGGAAGATGCAGAAGGAAGCAGAAGCATCCAGAGGGATCCAGAAGGATGCAGAAGGATCCAAGAGGATGCAGGAGCATGCTGGAGGGTTCAGGAGGATGCAGAAGGATTTGGGAGGACGCAGGAGGATCCAGGAGGATCCAGAAGGATCCAGAAGAATGCAGGAGGATGCAGGAGGAAGCAGGAGGATCCAGGAGGATGCAGGAGCATCCCGAAGGGCTGCAGGAGGAAGCAGCCGCCGGGCTCTGAGGCAGCGCAGCCCCTGCCCCGCCTGCCCCGGGCTGTCCCCGGCCGGCCCGGCTGGAAACGCCCCCAGATCCCCGTTTCCCCGCAGCCCCCGAGCCGGGCTGTGCCGAAGCCGCCCTCCCGGGGCAGGTGACAGCCGTGTCCCCGCGGGAGCCTTTCCCGAGGGACGGAGCCTTCCCGGAGAGGGCCCGTCCGTCACCGCTGTCACCTCAGGGCCTCGCCGCTGCCGGACAGCGCCACATCGGTCACCCGCAGCCCGCCAGGACACCCGGCAAGGTCCCTGTCACCCTGAAGTGTCCCAGCAGCGCCAGGGCCACCCCGCCCGCCCGGATTCCATTATTTCCCCCCTTTTCCGGTGTCCCATTGTTTCCCTTTTCCCAGTGTCCCATTTTTTCCCCTTTTCCCAGAATTCTGTTATTTCCCCCTTTTCCCAGTGTGCCCCATTGCTTCCCTTTCCCGGTGTCCCATTGTTCCCCCTTTCCCAATGTCCCATTGCTTCCCCTTTTCCTGGAATTATGTTGTTTCCCCCTTTTCCCAGTGTGTCCCATTGTTCCCCTTTCCCAGTGTCCCGTTGTTTCCCCTTTTCCCAGGATTCCATTATTTCCCCCTTTTCCCAGTGTGTCCCATTGTTCCCCCTTTTCCCCATATCCCATTATTTTTCCCCTTTTCCCGGGAATCCATTGTGAGCAGTTTTCATTCCGGGCAGTTTTCCTGGCTCTCTTATCACTCCCGTTCCCTTCCCATTTCCAAATATTTATCCCGGAGTTTCGTTCTGCCGGTAAATAAACGCTCCCACCTCCTCTCTTCCCTCACCTCGTCTCTCCCAAATTAATCTCTGGAAATAATTGGGAAGCGGAGGAAGGAGCGGGAGCGGGGGAGGAGGGAGCAGCAAAACAAAGAGTTTTATTTAAATCCTTTCTTTTCGTGGAATTTCACCTGGAATTTCGACTTCCACATTCCTCAATTCCATCCTTCTCCTGGATCCTCCCCTTGTCCATGATACCATTCTGGTGACCAATCCCACCCTGGTGTTTGATCCCATTGCTGGATCCCTTTCTTCTCTTGGATCCCATCCTTCACCTGAATCCTACCCTTCTCCAGGATCCCATCCTGCTGCTGGATCTCTTCCTTCTCCTGGATCCCATAATTCTTCTGGATCCCACCCTTCTCCTGGATCCCATCCTGCTGCTGGAATCCCACCTTGCTGTGGGATCCCATCCTTCTCCTGAATTTCATTCTTCTCCTGGATCTCTTCCTTCTCCTGGATCCCTTCCTTCTCCTGGATCCCATCCTGTCCCTGGATCCCATCCTTCTCCTGGATCCCATCCTCCCCCTGGATCCCATCCGGCCCTGGATCCCATTTTCCCCAAAACAGGCCAAGTTTGGAGCACAGGAAGAGCAATCCAAGGCTCCGGCCCCTTTTATGGCTTTGCCATAAACCAGGAGCTGTGGGGTGGCTGGGGCTTGATTTTCCATGAGGTGTTAAAAGAGCGGGAGAAGGAGAAGGAGAAGGAGAAGGAGAAGGAGAGAAGGAGAAGGAGGAGGAGGAGGAGGAGGAGGAGAAGGAGAAGGAGAAGGAGAAGGAGAAGGAGGGATCCATGGATGGATGGAAGCCAGGAGAGGGAGAGGGATGGAAGGATCAGAGCCAGTGCCTCCTGAGCATCCCAAAGGAGCACCCAAAGGGACAGTGGTGGCACCTGGGTCACTGCCAGGCTGGGAAGGGCATTCCCACTCCATCTCGGTTTTTAAGGATCCTTCCAATCCTTCCCATGGGCTGAGCGGCTCTGTCCCCGCCCCTCTGTCCCCACCCCAGGCCTTGGGGACACCCAGGCTGCTGCTGGGGGATCCCAGGGGATCAGGGGCTGCCATCCATTCCCGCAGTTTATCCCGGTTCATTTCGGGATCACCGGCCGTAACTCAGCCCATCCCACCCTCCCATCCCATTTTTTATCCATCTTTTATTCATGGAGGGGGCTCGGGTTCAGACTGAGGGATCAATAAAAGCTTCCATCACGGCGCATTATTAATTAATAAGGAATCCATTATCTGCAGCCAGCCCGGCCGCTCCTGCGGATTTTCTCCCTGGAGAAGCTTTTTGGGGGGCAATTCCGAAAATTTACGGCCTGGTCGATCTCCTTCCCTCCCTCTTTCCCTTCCTCCTCCTGCCCAGGGATAATGGGAACTTTATTTAGCACTGGCTGTCCTTTGTCCCCGCCGATGTCCCCGCCGATGTCCCTGCCCTGCCAGGACCCTCCAACGGCCCCCAAATCTGTGGGAAAGGCGGGGTGGGAGCTCAGGAGGAGCATCCCAAGCTCCGTGGGGTTGTGGGCTCCATTTCTCTTGGATAATTTGGCTTTATTCCCTCTTTTTTTATCTTTGTCACATCATGGACGGTGATGGGGACGTCACCTGTGGGAAGGAGAAAATCAAGGAGCGACATAAACTAGGAAAATTTAGGATAAAACCATCCCCTAAATCTGTGGGAAAGGAGGGGTGGGAGCTCAGGAAGAGCATCCCGAGCTCCGTGGGGCTGTGGGCTTCATTTCTCTTGGATAATTTGGCTTTATTCCCTCTTTTTTTTTATCTTTGTCACATCATGGACGGTGATGGGGATGTCACCTCTGGAGGTAGAGAATCAAGGAGCGACATAAATTAGTAAAATTCAGGATAAAAACTTCCCCTAAATCTGTGGGAAAGGTGGGGCAGGAGAATGGGAAGAGCATCCCGAGCTCCGTGGGGCTGTGGGCTCCATTTCTCTTGGATAATTTGGCTTTATTCCCTCTTTTTTTTTATCTGTGTCACATCATGGACGGTGATGGGGATGTCACCTCTGGAGGTAGAGAATCAAGGAGCGACATAAACTAGGAAAATTTAGGATAAAACCATCCCCTAAATCTGTGGGAAAGGTGGGGCAGGAGAATGGGAAGAGCATCCCGAGCTCCGTGGGGCTGTGGGCTCCATTTCTCTTGGATAATTTGGTTTATTCCCTCTTTTTTTTTATCTTTGTCACATCATGGACGGTGGTGGGGACGTCACCTGTGGAGGTAGAAAATCAAGGAGTGACATAATTTGGAAAATTCAGGATAAAAACTTCCCCTAAATCTGTGGGAAAGGAGGGGTGTGAACACAGGAAGAGCATCCCGAGTTCCTTGGGGCTGTGGGCTCAATTTCTCTTGGATAATTTGGCTTTATTCCCTCTTTTTTTTACCTTTGTCACACCATGGACGGTGGTGGGGACGTCACCTTTGGGATGGACAAAATGGAGGCAACAAAAATTAGGAAAACTCAGGATAAATCCATAGGAAATGCAACCCCCCAGCATCAGGCTCCTACTCCAACCTCTCCTCTCCCTCTGGAATTCCCAAAAAAAAAGGATTCCCCAGGCACCGTTTCGGTTTTTCGGTGCCATTTTGCCCTCGGGAAGGGCTGGAACAAGAATTCCTGCTCGGTTCCCACTGGTTTTTATGGATGGCACCTTCCAGAGGTGCCCAGGGACAGGGAGGACCCACCACGGGCGCACCTGGAATCCCAAAAATTCCGGAATGGGCAGGAGGGGATGGATTTGCCGGGGAATCCCAGGAAAGGGACATAAAACCTCTCCCCTGAACTGGGGACAGCACCGCTGGCCCCGTCCCCTCCCCATGCAGCACCTGCTCAGGAAGCCAACCCTCATCAGCACTAATTAGCTCTAATTAACGGAGAGGGAGGCATTATTAGGGGGAATCATAAAATCCTTGGCCTGGGGAAGCCTTGGGACAGCTCAGTCCAAAATCCGTGTTGGGATTTTGGGAGAACGGGAACTGCTGGACTCATCAGAAACGAGCCCAGCTGACACTCTGACCTCTGCCAGCTAATTAGCAGCACGGTAATTAATCATTCAGCAGCTTTAATGACGCGGTTCCCCCCTCTGCTGGTGCTGGAGAACACCGGGATGGGGATGATCCCTGCTGAGGATTCATCCCGGCCAGAAAATCAATAGTGAGGGGAGTTCTTGCTTATTGGAAATGGATTTTCCTCCCCTGAAGCCCTTGGAATTCAGGACCTTCCAAGAGAGGAAAACCGGGAATATTTGGAGCCAATAAATGCCTTCTATTTCAAGTTTAATTTAATTTAATTTCAATTTCGATTCCAATTTCAATTTTTATTTCATTTCTATTTCTATTTCTATTTCTATTTCTATTTCTATTTCTATTTCTATTTCTATTTCTATTTTCCAATTTCAATTTTTATTTCAATTCTATTTCTATTCCAACTCCAATTTCCATTTTGATTTTGATTTCAGTTCCAATTCCAATTCCAAATCCAATTCCAGTTCAAATTCCAATTCTACTTCTACTTCTATTTCTATTTCTATTCCAATTCAATTCCCATTTGGATTTCAATTTCAATTCCAATTCCAATTCCAATTCCAGTTCTAATTCCAATTCCAATTTCATTTTTATTGTTATTTTTAGTTTAGTTTTTACTTTTTAGTACTAAAACCCTTCAATTTTGCTCCCTTTTTTCCTTAAATAGCAGCAGCACTTCCCAACCTCTCAGGCATCCAAAACCCAGCCAGGAGGGTTTGGGAATGTTCAGGCCAGAGATAAATCCCGGGATAAATCCTGGAATAAACATCGGCTTTGTGTCAGCTCCTTCCGGCCCCGGAGTCTGAACAAACCCAACCACCAGGAATTGATTTTCTAAAAATGTCAAACCCACACAAAAAAATAAAAATAAAAAAAAAACCCCCAAGCCCGACGAGGAGAAAAAAAACGTTGGTTTGTGGGGAATAATTGAGCTCCTCTCCTGCCTCCCCAAAAATCGATGGGAAGAGGACATGGAAAAACACAACGGGCTCTAAAGTGTAAATAATGAGAGGATGTGATTTAAAAATGGTTCAGCACGACGCGGCCGAGGCCCAATTTCCTTGGAATAAAGCTGGGAATGCAGCAGCTTCCAGGTGAGGAGGCTGAAAAATGCAGGAATGAGGGGGAAAAGGGGAAAAATTGGGGCTGGGAATGAGGAGAGGAGGCAGGTCTTGGCTAGGGTTGTTTGGGAGCAGAAAACACAGGAAAGAATGAGGAGGGAAAAAATGGAATTAAACCAAAGTTTGATGCTGGAATACGTGGAAAAGGATCAGCTCAAGGGTTTGGGGTTTTCCAGGGGGCTTGGGCAGTGGGCTGAGGCCAAATTTCCTTGGAATAAAGCTGGGAATGCAGCAGCTTCCAGGCGAGGTGTCTGAAAATGCAGGAATGAAGGGAAAAGGGGGAAAATGGGTCTGGGAATGAGGAGAGGAAAGAGAAGAAACAGCTATGGAAGAGGAGAAAACGTGGGAAAACATGGAATTTAATCAAAGTTTGATGCTGGATTATGTGGCAGAGGCAGGGAAGGAACAAGGATGGGAAGGGCAGGGATGGGAAGGAGCAGGGATGGGAAGGGCAGGAATGGGAAGGGCAGGAATGGGAAGGAGCAGTGATGGGAAGGACAGGGATGGGAAGGACAGGGATGGGAAGGGCAGGAATGGGAAGGAATAGGGATGGGAAGGAGCAGGGATGGGAAGGAGCAGTGATGGGAAGGACAGGGATGGGAAGGGCAGGAATGGGAAGGAATAGGGATCATCCCATCCCCCATCCCACCTCCCACGGATGCAGCTCATCCCAGACGATCCCTCCAGGTCATGCAGCAGTGGGAACAGCTGGGAATGCGCTCCCCTAAAAGCGCTCTCCAAACCCATTTCCATGCAAATGTCACCGCCATAAAGAACCAGGAAGTTCAGCGCAGGCTCCGGGCTGGAATTGCTGTGGAATTCATCGGGTTTGGGAATGAATCCCAGTTTTTTTCCACAGTTTTGAGCTCCCTGGTGCTCCAGCTGCTCCTTTAACCCTCTCCAGATCCTGCTGCTCCCGTCGGCTCCGAATCCATGAGTGGAGGAGCTCCAGCTCATCCAGCAGTGGGAATTCCGGGGCCTCATCCCTCCCTTTTGCCTGTTATCCCTGGAATGTCACCCTTGGAGCATCCCGGTGGCCACCGGGAGCCTTGGTGGCAGTGCCACCCTCCCTGCCCAGCCCCATCCCTCCGGAGCGTCCCACGGTGGCAATTCCCGCATCCCATTCCCACTGGGCTGGGTTCTGGAAAGGATCAGGAGCGAGGTGGGAATGGGCCGTCCAGGACTGGTGGAGAGGGAGCAGAGGAGCCAATTCCATCGGGATTCCAGGGGGAGAACCTCGCTGTCCTATCCCAGGATTCACCTGCAGGCAGCGGGATGAGGATCCTCCTGCTCATCCCTCATCCCTCCTCTCCATGATTTACCTTTCCTTGATCATAAAATGGGAATTGTTCCAGCTGGGACGAGCCCCCATCCTGTTCTCATTTCCATTCCCATTCTTGTTCCCATTCCCATTCCCGTTCCCATTTCCATCTCATTCCTGTTCCCATCCCCGTTCCTGTTCCTGTTCCCGTTCCCGTTCCTGTTCCTGTTCCTGTTCCTGTTCCCCTTCCCATTCCCCTTCCCCTTCCCATTCCCATTCCCATTCCCATTCCCCTTCCCATTTTCATTCCTGTTCCCATTCCCATTCCCGTTCCCATTTCCATCTCATTCCTGTTCCCATCCCCGTTCCTGTTCCTGTTCCCGTTCCCGTTCCTGTTCCTGTTCCTGTTCCTGTTCCTGTTCCTGTTCCCGTTCCCATTCCCATTTTGTTCCCCTTCCCATTCCCATTCCCATTTCGCTTTCCTGTTCCCATTCCCATCACTGTTCCTGTTCCCGTTCCCATTCTTGTTCCTGTTCCCATTCCTGTTCCTGTTCCTGTTCCCGTTCCCATTCCCATTCCCATTCCCATTCCCATTCCCATTCCAATTCCTGTTCCCGTTCCCATTCTTGTTCCCGTTCCCATTTCCATTCTCATTCCCTGCCTGCCGCCGGTTCGATCTCCCCGGTGCAGAGCAGCCCTTCCCAAACCTCTGGCACAGCTGTGGGAACTGCTGGGAATATCCCGAGGGAAGGACTTGGATCCAGGGGGGGATGCAGAGCCCAAAGCTTCTGGAAAATTCCAAAATCAGCTGGAAAACACAAGTGGGATCCCTGAATCCATGACGGGGCACTCAGGGATCCCACAGGAAATGCTCTTATCCCAAGGACAGGCAGATCCCACACGGATGCAGCAGCTTTCCCACGATCCCACCCAAAATCCACACAGGGTTGGGGTGGAAAAGCTGCTCCCAGGGGAATTCTGCCACCCTAAAACCAGGAATTGTCACTGTCACCGCCTCTTTCCCTCCTTCCCAACCTCTACCTGCACTCCAAACCCACATCCCTGCTGTGCCGCGGGAATGGGAAGGATCCCACTGGAATAACTCCGGAATAAACGGCACCACCGGGCTTTTAAATGACCTTTTTTTAGGGCTTGTTTTGAGTTCTTTATTCCAAGAATTCCCCAAAGACTCGATCCCGATTCCCCTTTAAATGGGCAAACCATAACGCTGGGAATTTGCCACGGATCTGAGACGGATTGAACTCCTTCATCCGGCGGCGGAGCCTCGTTTTCCAGGGAATTTATGGGTTCCATAAATTCCCCCCGACAGGATTGCCCCGAGTGCCATAATACATCCTCCAGCCAATCTTTTATCCGTCAGGCTTTGTCCTGCTTTTTTTGGGGGAATATTTATGAACTGGGAGATGTTCCGGGGAAAGGGATCACTCCTGAGGGTGTCTCCTGCTCTCCCTGGCCATGGATAATTCGTAGGAATTCTCAGCCCTGATCCAGGCTCTGTTTTTGAGGATTTTTGGACTTAATTCTGGCTCAAAATCTGGTTTTAGGGGCTCCCAGAGCGCCTGTTTTCCCCCAAAAAAATCACTCCATGGAAAAGCAGATCCTAAAACTCCAACCAATCCCAGCAGGAGCTTTTAAACCCAATTTTCCTGCATTTTCCTCGGATGGGAAAAGCCCCAAGGAAATACACTTGGAATGGGTGAGAGAGGAATTCTCCCAGTTATCCCAATTCCCATTCCTGTGGCTCTGCCCCAGAGCTCCGGGCTGGAAAAAGGAATGGAATCCAATCCAAACATGGCTGCTCCCACGAAAAGGAAGGAGAAATCTGCCTGGAAAAGCACCCAAGGCTCCCAAAATTGAAATTCTTCTCCTCACTGCCCTGTCAGCAGCCAGGGAGCTCCATCTGCTCCCAAATCCCGCCCGGATTCAGCTGGCAAATCCCACCTTCCTTCTCCATGGGCAGGTGCCAGGGCTAAAAATATTCCCAGAAATGCCCCTTTCCTTGGCGGCCTCTGGAAAAGCTGGAACTGCAGCAGGACGAGGCCTGGGGAGGAGCAGAGCTGGAGTTTTTGGTGGGAAGGGGGATTTTTAACACCGGAATCCAGAACTTTTTCCTGCCCAAATCCAGCCTAAACCTGGAGCTGTTCCTGCCTAAACACAGAGCTGTTCCCTGCCTGAATCCAGAGTTGTTCCCTGCCTAAACCTGGAGCTTTTCCCTGCCTGAATCCAGCCTAACCTGGAGCTCTTCCTTGCTTAAATCCAACCTAAACCTGGAGCTCTTCCCAGCCTAAACCTGGAGCTGTTCCCTGCCTGAATCCAGCCTAAACCTGGAGCTCTTCCTTGCTTAAATCCAACCTAAACCTGGAGCTCTTCCCAGCCTAAACCTGGAGCAGTTCCCTGCCTAAACCCAGCCTAAACCTGGAGCTTTTCCCTGCCTGAATCCAACCTAAACCTGGAGCTCTTCCCTGCCTAAACCTGGAGCTGTTCCCTGCCTGAATCCAGCCTAAACCTGGAGCTCTTCCCAGCCTAAACCCAGGCAAAACCTGGAGCTCTTCCCTGCCTAAACCTGGAGCTCTTCCCTAATTCCAGACACTCTCGGTGTCCCCTCATCTCCCTTTTTTCGCCTTCCTCCACAAGGACAAATCCATCCCTCTCCCACCCCGCTGCTTCCCAGGCTCCCGCTCCTCCCGGATCCCAAGGTTTCCTGTTCCTGGAGGATCTGGTGGAGCGCAGGTGGGCTTGGGAAGAGCCGGGAAGGGCGGGCCGGGATGGGAGCGACACTTCCAGAGGGGGAAAGATCGGGAAAAGGAGCCGAGAAATGGATCCGGAAGGATCCAAAATATCCCTGGGGAGCCAAGGTTTTTGTGGGAATGGAAGCCTGGGAATTCTGTGCTCGGTTTAGCGACAGCTCGCCAATTACTCCTCATTTGCATATCTTTAATTAATGCACCGATCATTCCCCAGGATCCATCCCAAATCCCGCAATATCCCAGGACACCTTCCTGAGGCAGAAATCCCCAGATCCAAGGGGTGCCGAGGGCATTTTCCCAAGTTTTCCACCCTTCCAGGGATTGCTGTGGCGTGCAGCAAATCCAGGATTTTCCCGGATCCTGGATCACTTTAATTAATTCCAGTGAATCAGCAAATCCCATCAGGAAGAAAAAAACCCAAAACAATCCCAACCCCAGCGCGGTATTTCCAATGATTCTGGAGTGCTTTCCGTGTTCCCATCTGGAATTAAACCTGAATGGTTGCTGAGAGAGAAAATCAAATTTGGGATTAATTGATTAGAAGTTTGAGGGAACGAGCTGTTCCCACTCCATATGATCCCCGGAAAAATCTGAATTCCCCTTTCCAGCAGCACCACCCAGCCAGGCAGAAATAACTGGGAAAAGCGGGACTTCCATGGTGAAATAAAATAAAAAAATAAAATAAAAGGGAGTAAAATGGAATAAAATAATGGAATAAAACGGAGTAAAATGGAATGAAATCAAATCCCTGGAGTCGCTGCTGCTGGAATCATCAGCGTTCCCTGGAGTGAGATCCCTATCCAAGGAAAGTGAGAGGCTTTGGCTGCACAAATTAGATTTCCCCAGGCAGCCGCTTAATTAAAACTATCGAGTGTTCCCAGCTTTTGGAAATTAACTTGGAAAGTGTTTGGATAAAAAACGCCTGGACGGGTTTTTTGTTCCTTTTCTTCTCCCTGGAGTGGAGGGCAAAGGAGAAAAAAATGGGATTTTTTCTTCCCTCTCAGATTCTTTGGAGAGAAAACAGCAATTTTTATTGGGATAAACCTGGATTTATTGGGATCTTGGGTCAACCTTCTCCTAAATTTTTTTCTGCGGAGCTGCTTGGATTTCTTGGGATGCTTCCTGCGGTTTTATTCCACCCAAGGGCAGAGTTTTTCCAGCCCTGTGCTCCGAAACACCGCGAAAATCCCTCAGGGAAAATGAAAAGCCAGCGGGATAACGCAGCCGACACCTGATCCGAACAACAAGAGACGGGAATAAAAAGAAAAAAAAGAGGGAAAAAACACTCGGCAGCGGAGCAGGAACAATTAGGGAGCATCCGGAGGGATCAGATCTGCCGGGATGAAGAAGCCGCTCCAAGGAAATGGCAGCGGGATGATCCCGAGCGGAGCCGGGACCTCCTTCCCACCAGAATTCCCGGCAGGTTGGGAGTGAATTATTCCCAGCTGCGCTTCCGTGGCTCCCATTTCACAGCCTGGCGGTGATGGAGCTGCTGATATTCCAGAGGGGGATGTTCCCGCCGGGAGATTCCGTGGGAATGAGGAGATGGAAATATTCCATGGGTCAACGCTCCAAGGAGGGATCGTGGTGGGGATTTATGGGATAAAACACATCCAAGGGGAGCCTGGGAAGGAGGAGCAGGGAATGCTGATCCCATGGAGGGATCTCCAGTGGGGATTTATGGGATAAATCTCATCCAAGGGGAAATGGAATGGGAATGTGTCACTGGGAATGCTGATCCCATGGAGGGATCCCAGTAGGGATTTATGGGATAAAACTCATCCAAAGGAAGCCTTGGATAGGGATGTGTCACTGGGAATGGGAAGCAGGGAATGCTGATCCTATGGTGGGATCCCGCTGGGGATTTATGGGATAAAACTCATCCAAAAGGCCTGGAATGGGAATGTGTCATGGGAATGCTGATCCCATGAAGGGATCCTGGTGGGGATTTATGGGATAAAACTCATCCAAGGGGAGTCTGGGATAGGGATTTGTCACTGGGAAAGAGGAGCAAGGAATTCTGATCCTGTGGAGGGATCCTGGTGGGGATTTATGGGATCAAACACGTCCAAAAGGCCTGGAATGGGAATGTGTCACTGGGAATGGGGAGCAGGGAATTCTGATCCCATGGTGGGCATTTATGGGATCAAACACATCCAAGGGGAACTGGAATGGGGATTTATCACTGGGAACGAGGAGCAGGGAATGCTGATCCCATGGAGGGATCCCGGGGGGGATTTATGGGATCAAACACATCCAAGGGGGCCTGGAATGGGGAATTATCACTGGGAACGAGGAGCAGGGAAGGCTGATCCCATGGAGGGATCCCGGGGGGGATTTATGGGATCAAACACATCCAAGGGGGCCTGGAATGGGGAATTATCACTGGGAACGAGGAGCAGGGAAGGCTGATCCCATGGAGGGATCCCGGGGGGGATTTATGGGATCAAACACATCCAAGGGGGCCTGGAATGGGGAATTATCACTGGGAACGAGGAGCAGGGAAGGCTGATCCCATGGAGGGATCCCGGGGGGGATTTATGGGATCAAACACATCCAAGGGGGCCTGGAATGGGGAATTATCACTGGGAACGAGGAGCAGGGAAGGCTGATCCCATGGAGGGATCCCGGGGGGGATTTATGGGATCAAACACATCCAAGGGGGCCTGGAATGGGGAATTATCACTGGGAACGAGGAGCAGGGAAGGCTGATCCCATGGAGGGATCCCGGGGGGGATTTATGGGATCAAACACATCCAAGGGGGCCTGGAATGGGGAATTATCACTGGGAACGAGGAGCAGGGAAGGCTGATCCCATGGAGGGATCCCGGGGGGGATTTATGGGATCAAACACATCCAAGGGGGCCTGGAATGGGGAATTATCACTGGGAACGAGGAGCAGGGAAGGCTGATCCCATGGAGGGATCCCGGGGGGGATTTATGGGATCAAACACATCCAAGGGGGCCTGGAATGGGGAATTATCACTGGGAACGAGGAGCAGGGAAGGCTGATCCCATGGAGGGATCCCGGGGGGGATTTATGGGATCAAACACATCCAAGGGGGCCTGGAATGGGGAATTATCACTGGGAACGAGGAGCAGGGAAGGCTGATCCCATGGAGGGATCCCGGGGGGGATTTATGGGATCAAACACATCCAAGGGGGCCTGGAATGGGGAATTATCACTGGGAACGAGGAGCAGGGAAGGCTGATCCCATGGAGGGATCCCGGGGGGGATTTATGGGATCAAACACATCCAAGGGGGCCTGGAATGGGGAATTATCACTGGGAACGAGGAGCAGGGAAGGCTGATCCCATGGAGGGATCCCGGGGGGGATTTATGGGATCAAACACATCCAAGGGGGCCTGGAATGGGGAATTATCACTGGGAACGAGGAGCAGGGAAGGCTGATCCCATGGAGGGATCCCGGGGGGGATTTATGGGATCAAACACATCCAAGGGGGCCTGGAATGGGGAATTATCACTGGGAACGAGGAGCAGGGAAGGCTGATCCCATGGAGGGATCCCGGGGGGGATTTATGGGATCAAACACATCCAAGGGGGCCTGGAATGGGGAATTATCACTGGGAACGAGGAGCAGGGAAGGCTGATCCCATGGAGGGATCCCGGGGGGGATTTATGGGATCAAACACATCCAAGGGGGCCTGGAATGGGGAATTATCACTGGGAACGAGGAGCAGGGAAGGCTGATCCCATGGAGGGATCCCGGGGGGGATTTATGGGATCAAACACATCCAAGGGGGCCTGGAATGGGGAATTATCACTGGGAACGAGGAGCAGGGAAGGCTGATCCCATGGAGGGATCCCGGGGGGGATTTATGGGATCAAACACATCCAAGGGGGCCTGGAATGGGGAATTATCACTGGGAACGAGGAGCAGGGAAGGCTGATCCCATGGAGGGATCCCGGGGGGGATTTATGGGATCAAACACATCCAAGGGGGCCTGGAATGGGGAATTATCACTGGGAACGAGGAGCAGGGAAGGCTGATCCCATGGAGGGATCCCGGGGGGGATTTATGGGATCAAACACATCCAAGGGGGCCTGGAATGGGGAATTATCACTGGGAACGGGGAGCAGGGAATGCTGATCCCATGGAGGGATCCCAGTGGGCATTTATGGGATAAAACTCATCCAAAAGGCCTGGAATGGGAATGTGTCACTGAGAAAGGGGAGCAGGGAACGCTGATCCCATGGTGGGCATTTATGGGATAAAACACATCCAAGGGGAACTGGAATGGGGATTTATCACTGGGAACG
>WEKY01053594.1:0-13197 GCA_013390045.1 Picathartes gymnocephalus | reverse complement strand
GATCCCGGTGGGGATTTATGGGATCAAACACATCCAGGGGGACCTGGGACAGGGATGTGTCACAGGGAATGCTGATCCCATAGAGGGATCCCCAGTGGGGATTTATGGGATAAAACACATCCAAGGGGGCCTGGAATGGGAATGTGTCAGTGGGAAAGATGAGCAGGGAATGCTGATCCCATGGAGGGATCCCGGTGGGGATTTATGGGATCAAACACATCCAAAAGGCCTGGAATGGGGATTTGTCACTGGGAATGGGGAGCAGGGAATTCTGATCCCATGGAGAGATCCCGGTGGGGATTTATGGGATCAAACACATCCAGGGGGACCTGGGACAGGGATGTGTCACAGGGAATGCTGATCCCATAGAGGGATCCCCAGTGGGGATTTATGGGATAAAACACATCCAAGGGGGCCTGGAATGGGAATGTGTCAGTGGGAAAGATGAGCAGGGAATGCTGATCCCATGGAGGGATCCCGGTGGGGATTTATGGGATCAAACACATCCAGGGGGACCTGGGACAGGGATGTGTCACAGGGAATGCTGATCCCATAGAGGGATCCCCAGTGGGGATTTATGGGATAAAACACATCCAAGGGGGCCTGGAATGGGAATGTGTCAGTGGGAAAGATGAGCAGGGAATGCTGATCCCATGGAGGGATCCCGGTGGGGATTTATGGGATCAAACACATCCAAAAGGCCTGGAATGGGGATTTGTCACTGGGAATGGGGAGCAGGGAATTCTGATCCCATGGAGAGATCCCGGTGGGAATTTATGGGATCAAACACATCCAGGGGGACCTGGGACAGGGATGTGTCACAGGGAATGCTGATTCCGGTGGGATCGCCCTGGGAATGACCCACCAAGGTTTGGGACAGTGCCGGAATCTTCTCAGTGCCAACCCGAGTGGGCTCTATGAGCCTCGGTTTTCCCAAAATCTCACCCAATTCCTGCCTTTTGGGATGGGACACTGGCATCTCCGGCTGTGCCTTCATCAGCATTCCCAAATCCCAGCAGGGATGCAGGGAAAGGGCTGGAATTCCCTCCCAGGGGAGCCTTTGGTGATCCCACCCAATCCCTCCAGCCCAGCCCAAAACCCCAGGAAAAAGAGGGGTAAAATTCCATCAGCTCTGACTGGGTTTCCACAGGGAAAAATCCCAAATCCCGGGAGATTAAATCCAAACCCCTTCCAGTGCCCCCCTGCTCGGGCGGGGGGGAATAGCCAGGGATAATCCATCAGCATTCCCAAATCCCAGATGCAGGGAAGGGGCTGGAATTTCTTCCCAGGGGAGCCTTTGGTGATCCCACCCAATCCCTCCATCCCATTACAATCCTGGGAAAAAAAGAGGTGAATTTTCACCTTTTCCCACAGGGAAAAGTGCCCAAATCCCAGAAGATTAAACCCAACTCCACCCCCCAGATCCCACTTTCCATGGGCATCCAGCTGGAAACAGCCCCAGGATTCCAGGGAAAAGATAAAATCAGCAGCGGGGCCGGGACGGAGGGAAGAGAAGTGGGAAAGGAATATTAATAAAAAATCCTTGGATAACACAAAATCTCCTCCCCAGAGGAGGATTCCAAAGCCATTTTTAATTAACTCCGCGTTCTGCCGGAGCTCAGCGCGGAATTATTGTCCATTAAATAAACACCAGCTGATTATTGGGAACACATTCCCAGTGCTCCAGGTCACAGCTGGAAGCTGCTCCCGCCACTTGTTCCCGGGAATTCCTGCTTTGGCTTTACATTTATAGGGAAAAGGAGGGGGTTTAGGGGGAAAAACCATCCCAGATCCCAGGAAAACTCGGGATTTCCCCCTAGCACAGGGGGTAGGATGCAAAGGGAGCAGTTTCAGGCTGAAAAAAACATCCCAGATCCCAGAAAACCTCAGAATCTCCCCCTGGCACAGGGGGTTGGGTGGAAAAGGAGCAGTTTTAGGGGGAAAAACCACCCCTGATCCAAGGAAACTTCAGGATCTGTGCCTGACCCATGGCCTGGATGGAAAAGGAGCTGGTTTAGGGGAAAAAAAACCACCCCAGATCCCAAAAAACCTCGGGATTTCCCCTGCCTGGGTGCAAAAGGAGGAGGTTTAGGGGGAAAAAATATCCCAGATCCTGGAAAACCTCGGGATCTCTGTCTGGGACAGGGGGTTGGATGGAAAGGAGCAGTTTTAGCAGGGGAAAAACCATCCCAGATCCCAGGAAACCTAGGGATTTCCCCCTGGCAGAGGGAGCTGGGTGGAAAAGGAGCAGTTTTAGGGGGAAAAACCATCCCTGATCCCAGGAAAGCTCGGGATTTCCCCCTGGCAGAGGGAGCTGGGTGGAAAAGGAGCCGTTTTAGAGGGAAAAACCACCCCTGACCCCAGGAAACCTTGGGATCTCCGCCTGGTACACGACCTGGATGGAAAAGGAGCTGGTTTAGGGGGAAAAACCATCCCAGATCCTGAAAAACCCCGGGATTTCCCCTGCCTGGGTGCAAAAGGAGGAGGTTTAGGGGGAAAAAACCATCCCTGATCCCGGAAAACCTCAGGATCTCCCCCTGGCACAGGGGACTGGGTGGAAAAGGAGCCGATTTAGGGGGAAAAACCATTCCAGATCCCAGGAAACCTCGAGATTTCCTCCTGGCAGAGGAGATTGGGTGGAAAAGGAGCCATTTTAGGGGGAAAAAACCATCCCTGATCCCGGAAAACCTCAGGATCTTTGCCTCCGCAGCGTTTTTCCACGAGCCAGCGAAAGGAGGAATTTTTTTTTTTCCCTTCCATAAATTGTAATTGATTTCTTTTTTAATGGAATATTGTAATGGAATATCGTCCAACGCGTGCAGACTCCTGGGATAAATTATTCAGCAGCACAATTTTAAATAATGCAGCTCGCATTTCCGGCTCCTTGGAACTCAGTAGGGAAGGAATGTCCAACTCTGGAATCTCCATCGCTCCAAGCTCCGAGGGAAGCTCGGGAATTAACGACTGGAAAGGCGAAAATTCATTAAAGTCATTATCCAGAGCCTGGATTGGCTCCTTGCTCCAAGAGCTGTGGATGGGAGCGGAGTAATTCCTGTTTTTCCGGGAGGATGCTGGATCCAGGTGTGGAGGAGGCAGAGAGGAGACGGAAGCGGAGGAAAATCCAGGTGGGATCCAAGCGAGGATGAGCTGATCCGTGGGAGAGGGAAAAACCCCGTGCAGGAATTCCCGACATTTTGGCAAATGTTATTCCCGATTCCCGCCCATTGTTCCATGAGGAGCAGTGGGAAGAGGGGGAATTCCAGGCAGGACCTCAGCATAGGCCATTCCCACGCACCCCCCAGATGTTCTGGGAACGCTCCATTCCCGATTTCCCAGCCCCTTCCTCAGAATTTCCCAGAAATTTCAAATCCAGAGCTGAGATTCCCCACACCTTCCTGGGGGGTGGAGCGGCAGATTCCTGTCTCATTCCCACCTTTTCCTGATATTCCCATGATCTACCTCTGCCTCAGTTTCCCCTCTCCAAAATCAGAGCATTTCCTGGATCCAGGTGCCACCATTCCTCCATGGAAGAGAGCTCCAGGCTGCTCCAAAGGCTCTCCCAAATCCCAAGAGGATCCCCGGGGAAAAAAAAAACAGTGGCACAGTCCCCAGGAATTTGCTCCAAACTCCCCCAGATCCATGGATTCAATCCCAAATTTTCCTGCTGGGACACTCCAAGCTCCAGCACATTCCAGGAGCTGAGTTCTGCTCGTTCCAGTCCCCTTCCCAAATCCAATTAAATCCCTTTGTTGGTTCCCTTTGGACACAACTCCCGGCACAATTAGGGAATCTTTTCCAAGCACAAAATAATCGCCTCCATCCATGCCCCCCTCTCCAAAGATTTTGGCTTTCATTCCACTTTTCCTTTTTTTTTTGGGAGAAGGGACAGAGAGAGAGGAGAGACTCAACCCAATCCCTGAAAATACGGGAAAAATTCCCAACTGGGAGCTCTGGAATGGGGCTGGAGCCTGGGGAAGGGAAAGGCTCCTGCCGGGTGTGGGAATGGGGCTGCGATCCCGAATTTCCAGGAGCTTCCAGAGCTCCTTTCCTCATCCTAAGGTACAAATCCCGCATTTTTCCCAGCTCCCAAGGGCTTGGCTTTGCTTCCTCGATTTTAAACAAATCCCAGTTTTTGGCTCCTTAGCTCTTTGTCCATCCCTGGTTTTGGCTCCTTTTGGATCCCCTGGATGGATCAGAGACGGCGCCTGTTGGATCCCTGCCCCTCATTCCCGGTTTTGCCCATCCAGCCACATTCCAGCTGCTTTTCCAGCGGGATTTTTCCTCATTACCACCCCGCATCCCCCAGGATTCCCGGTTGGACACAGAAGTCAATGCCGCCCACTCCTTCTGACGGATTCCCGAAGCTCCAGGGATCCAATCAAGGGAAGGGACATAAATCACGTTAATTAAAGAATTCCCAAACCCCTTCCACAGCCCTCGGCATCCGGGCCTGGAATGGGAATGTGCCCTTGGCGTTCCAAGCGCTGCCTGCTGGCTCCTGGAGGCTCCTTGGTGCGGATTTTGGGATAACTGATTTCCTGAATTTTGGGATAATTGATTCCATGGACCTTGGGATAATTGATTCCATGGACTTTGAGATAATTGATTCTGTGGACTTCGGGACAATTGATTTCCTGGATTTTGGGACAATTGATTTCCTGGTTTTTGGGTGTCCGGAGACGCTTTGGAATTTGGCATGTGGGATGCAGGGCTGGGATGTGGGGTTCGGGATGTGGGATTTGGAAAGTGAAATGCGGGGTTTGGAATGTGGGATGTGGGATTTGGGATGTGGGTTTTGGAATGTGGGATTTGGGGTTTGGAATGTGGGATTTGGAATGTGGGATGTGGGGTTTGGAATGCAGGATTTAGAATGTGGGATGTGGGAGGTGGGGTTTGGAATGTGGGATTTGGGATTTGGGATGTGGGAGCATCCCCCTGCCTGGAGCTCCCCCAGCCGCAGCTCCGTGGAGCTCCGGGCTGGATTTTGGGGATGGCGTTGGCATCATCCCGCCCTGCTCCTCCCTGGAATGCTGTCGTGCCTGGCCATGTAAGGACCTTGCAAATCCACGGGAAAAAAAATGGGACAAATCCACGGCTGCTCCAGGATTTCAGCGGCGGCTCCAATGGGATGAATCCGAGCTCAGAGCCCACACTCCCGGCAGGAACAACCTGAGGGAGAACTCCTGGAGCCTCGGACAATTCCTGGGATGGGGCAGCTGTGGTTTGGGCTCCTCCTCTCCAAGTTTTCCCCTTTTTATGGTGTTTTTCCCAAAATTTGTTCCCACTGACATGTGGGAAGGTCCTCAGGGCTGGGAAATCAATGTCCCCTCTGGGATCCAGTGCTTCCAACTGGCAGCCATCCCATCCAAGGATTAGTGAGGGATTAGGGTATGGAACAGGACTGATAATTAATTAACGAGCAGCAGGGATAATGAGAACCAGCAAATCAGGATCATCGGATCCAGATTTTTAAGGGGAAACAAAAGGGCTTGGAAAAGCTCTGCTGGCCACTCATCCCTTTTTTTCCCCCCTCATTGTCCCTCCAGGCTCCGGAGCCGGATCCTGCCACCATTGCCTGCTCCTTAAACAGGGAAAAATCCCACAAGGAACAGGGTGATGCCATCAGGATCCCGTTGGGAGATGGGGAGTGGAGGTCGGAGCCCCTGGGATATAGCTCCAAGGGGATTCCAGGGATTCGTAGGAATCCTGAGGCCAAAATCCAGCATCCTCCAAATTTTGGGACACAGAGGGGACAGAAAGACCCCCCCTCAGCTCCTGCTCCAAGGGTGGGAAGCAAAGAATCCCAATCCCAGCAGGAATCCCAATCCCAGCTCCCTGTGGAGCCCAGGACAGTTAGGAAAAACAGGAGAATTTGGATGGATCTGCCACCAAATCCCGGAGAATTCGAATGGATTCACCACCAAATCCCGCTGAATTTGGATGGCTCTGCCACCAAATCCCGCTGAATTTGGATGGATCTGCCCCTGAATCCCAGAGAATTTGGATGGATCTGCCACCAAATCCCAGTGAATTTGGATGGATCTGCCACCGAATCCTGGTGTATTTGGATGGATCTGCCCCTGAACCCTGGGGAATTCTGATGGATCTCCCACCGATTTCCGGTGAAATCGAATGGATCTGCCCCTGAATCCCGGCACTACCGGAAGAGGCAGGAGCTGGAAAATTTCCCACTGGAAAACTGCACCTTACACAGGAATTCCTAGGGCTTGGATCCAGCCAAAAAACCTCCCTGCTCCTGCAATTCCTCTCTGGAGCGGGAATTCCAGAGCCCAGCAGGAATTCCAGAGCCCAGCAGGAATTCCAGAGGCAGCGGGAATTCCAGAGCCCAGCGGGAATTCATCATCCACCCACGGGAGATCCACGGGGTGAGGAGGGCGAAGGGCAGATCCCGCCTGGAAAAGAGCGGAGCCGAGCCTCCACCTTCTCCTGGTGGGAAAAATAATCCCCAGCGCATGGAAATAATCAGGGATAAACACAGAATTCCCACGTTCCGCCTGGATTTGGCTCCAGAAGGGCAATTTCCATCCCCAACATCCAACCCTGGCCATCTGCATCCGATTTTTTTTTCCTGGAATTTGTCCTCCAGCACATCCCAGGAGGACTTTTTTTCCCCCTCCCCAGCCCCACAAGCTGCTGTTGCTCCCGATTTCCCTCTGCCCTATCCCTGTTTTTCCAGCTTATTTTCGGGATCATCGCACCATTGATTTCCTGACGGCTGCCCTGACCTTTTAAGATTTTGTAAAATCCAGCTTTTTTCCACAGCTTTTTTTTTGGTTTGTTTTTTTTTTCCCCGGGCCTTGGCAGCCGGGCGAAGGTGACGCAGGGAATTATTGCGGATTTTTCCGGCCCCTGGGAGGCGACAGGATCCGTGTGGGAAGGGGCTGGCAGCGGGAACAGCATCCATCACCTTTTCCAAGCGCAGGGCGAGCGGCAGGAGGTGGATGGAGCCCTGCTGGGATGCCGGTGACGCAAGAAATTCCCTGGAAAAACAGCTCGCACATGGATTTAGCGGGGATGGATGGATGGCGGCTGCCTCAGTGCAGATCCGGTGGCTTGATCCCAAAAAAAAAAAAGCCTTATCCAGGCTCCAGGAATCCTGGTTTCCCCAAAAAAAGCCTTATCCAGGCTGCAGGAATCTCGGTTTGCTCCCACTTTTCCTCTCCAGGAGGGATCTCAGGGATCCACAGGGAATTTTGCCGCTGGAAAAGGGAAAGCGGCGGGAGATTGACGGGAAAGCAGCGCCAAAGGAAAAGGAGTTCAATCAGCTCCATATGGAAAGGGTTTTTTTTTGAGTTTTTTTTTTCCGGAATTAGGATTCCAGTGAAAACACATGGAAAGAGCCACAATTCCCAGCCGTGCGGAAAACCGCAGCGCGAGGGAGGAGGGGGGAAAATCCCCCCAATCCCACTTTCCTCGCCGGTGGCTCGGCAGGAAATTGGGAATGGCGCCAAGGCCGGGGTGATGGACAGGGCAGGGAGGGCGGGGGGGTTTCCAGCCTCTGGAATTCTGCTATTCCCGGGATGATCCGGGAGCCTCCGGGCTCTTTGGGATCCTGGGAGCAGCTCCGGCAGGTTGGAAATCCTTGGAATGAATCAGGATGGCACCTCCCGAGCAGCGGGAATGGGAGAATGGCAATGGAAGCTCAGCTCCCGGCTCTGCTCCGGACGCAATTCCTGCTGGGGAAAATCCCGGGATGGGTTTGGGGGAGGTGGGAATTCCAGGACAAACCTCAGCTGTCCTCGTGGGGGAGGGGACCAGGGCCCTGAAATGTCCCCAGGGCCACCAACCCCACCTTGAGTAGGGGACAAGGGCCCGGAGATGTCCCCGGTGCCACCAACCCCTCCAAGAAGAGGGGACCAGTGCCACCAACCCCTTCGGGACAGGGGACTGGTGCCCAGAGATGTCCCCAGTGCCACCAACCCCTCCTTGGGGAGGGGACCAGAGCTTGGAGATGTCTCCAGTGCCACCAACCCTTCTGGAGAGAGGGGACAGGTGCCCGGAGATGTCCCCTGTGCCACCAACCCCTTCAGGGGTGGGGACTGGGGCCCCGAAATGTCCCCAGGGCCACCAACCCCCACTTTGGGGAGGGGACCAATGCCACCAGTCCTTTCATGGCAGCAAGGGGACAGGTGCCCGGAGATGTCGCCAGTGCCACCAACCCCTCCAAGAAGAGGGGGCTGATGTCACCAACCCATCCATGGGGAGGGGACCAGAGCTCGGAGATGTCCCCAGTGTCACCAACCCCTCCTTGAGGAGGGGACCAGTGCCACCAACCCCTCTTTGGGAAGGGCATCAATGCCACCAGTCCCTTCATGGGGAGGGGACAGGTGCCCAGAGGTGTCCCCAGTGCCACCAACCCCTCCTTGCGAAGGGGACCAATGCCACCAGTCCCTTTATGGGGAGGGGACCAGTGCCCGGAGGTGTCCCCAGTGCCACCAACCTCTTTGGGAGAGGGGACCGGGGCCCTGAAATGTCCCCAGTGCCACCAACCCCTCTTTGGGAAGGGCATCAATGCCACCAGTCCCTTCATGGGGATGGGACAGATGCCTGGAGGTGTCCCCAGTGCCACCAACCCCTCTTTGGGAAGGGCATCAATGCCACCAGTCCCTTTATGGGGAGGGGACCAGTGCCCGGAGGTGTCCCCAGTGCCACCAAAGCCCTTCAGGGGAGGGGACAGGTCCCCGGAGATGTCCCCAGTGCCACCAACCCCTCCATGGGGAGGGGACCAATGCCACCAGTCCCTTTATGGGGAGGGGACCAGTGCCCAGAGGCGTCCCCAGTGCCACCAACCCCTTCAGGGGAGGGGACAGGTCCCCGGAGATGTCCCCAGTGCCACCACCCCCTTGCCCAGGCCTCTGGCCCGGCTGCCCTCACCCTCTGTGCCACGCCCGGAATTCCCTCACCCGCTCCCCGCTCTCCTCCAGCTTCACCCTTTGGATCTCTCCAGGATNCCCCCCCCTCCGGCCCCTCCCCCCGCGCTGAGCAGCACTAATGACAGCGCTAATTACAGAGCTCCATTAGCCCTGGGAGCGGCTCCAGCGCGGGGCTCTGACCGCGCCGCTCGCCCCTCTCTCCAAAATAAAAAAAAATCCCAATTTTTTCTTCCCCTCTGCTCGGCAAAACACCCGCGAGAGCGATGCTCAGCGCCCCGCCATTCCCGGAGTTCCCCCCATTCCCGGAATTCCCCCCATTCCCGGGGCCCTGGAACGCTTTTCCCTGGAGGAGGAGAAGGGAAAAGCCCCGGGCTGGAAGGAGCCGCCCCCGCCTCGGCCGCCGCTGCCTTTGGGGTTGGAAATGTTGGATTCTCCGCCCCGAGGATTTCCTGCCAGGAGAGGGGGAGCGGTGCCAACAGCCCCTCTGTGGGGAGGGGTCCGGTACCCAGAGGTGTCACCAGTGCCACCACCCCCTCTGGGGAAGGAGGCCAGCACCTACAGGTGTCCCCAGTGCCACCAACTCCTCTGTGGGGAGGGGACCGGTGGCTGGAGGTGTCCCCAGTGCCACCACCCCCTCTGCGGAAGGGGATCAGTACCTGGAGGTGTCCCCAGTGCCACCACCCCCTCTGCGGAAGGGGATCAGTACCCAGAGGTGTCCCCAGTGCCACCAACACCCCCTGGGCAGGCTACGGGCCCAGAGATGTCCCCAGTGCCACCAACCCCTGGGAAGGCCACAGGCCCAGAGGTGTCCCCAGTGCCACCAACCCCTCTGTGGGGAGGGGACCGGTACCCAGAGAGGTCCCCAGTGCCACCAACTCCTTGGGAGGGAGGAGACCAGTGCCCAGAAGTGTCCCCAGTGCCACCAACCCTTTCAGAGGAGGGGACCAATGCCACCAACCCCTGGGAAGGCCACGGGCCCAGAGGTGTCCCCAGTGCCCCCACCCCCCCTATGGGGAGGGGACCAGTGCCTACAGATGTCCCCTGTGCTATCAAACCCCTGGGAAGGTCACGGGCCTGGAGGTGTCCCCAGTGCCACCAAACGCCCCTGGGAAGGTCACGGGCCCGGAGGTGTCCCCAGTGCCACCAGTCCCTCTCCAGGGAGGGGACCGGTACCCAGAGAGGTCCCCAATGTCACCAATCCCTCCTTGGGGAGCAGACCAATGCCACCAGTCCCTTCATGGGGAGGGGACAGGTGCCCAGAGGTGTCCCCAGTGCCACCAGCCCCCCTATGGGGAGGGGACCAGTGCCTACAGATGTCCCCAGTGCCACCAACCCCTCCCCGGGGTTCACCTTCCCAGCCCCATGGGAGGCTCAGGGAGCGCCAGGATTTTCGGGATCATTCCAGGAATATTCCAGGTGGGATTCACACCCAGAGCCCCCTCAGAGCCGCACCAGGCCTTGGCTGGGCTTTCCCGCTGTGGATTGCAGAGGAGCTGGAGCAGCTCCAGCCGGGAATGACGGCCGTGGGATGGCTCGGGGTCGCGGGCCTTGGGAATGTCCGCCGAAAATCTGGGATGCTCCCTTTGGAAACGCTGGGAGTGTTCGGGATGCTCCGGGAGCCTCATTTGCAATCCAGCCCCGTCCCCACCCGTGGGACGGCGGGGTTGGAACGGCTTCGATCCAAACCCTTTTCCCGAACAACTTCAATCCCAGCCCTTTTTTTCCAGCGGCTCCTTCCTCGCGTGCCCGAGATCAAACCGCTGCTGACTCACAGCGCCTCATTAGCGATTCGCCGGCAATTAATTCATCTCTTGATGAGGCCGGGTTCATTCCCGAGCGATTCGCGGCTCTGGATCGGCTCCGCTCCCAGCCCCGCACCCTCTGCCCTGCCGGGAATGGGCTGAGCGGCCAAAAATCCCGCGGTTTTTCCGCATTTTTCCCTCCAAGAGCTGAGCCTGGAGACCCCCGCCCAGGGCCGGGGGGTGATACCGGGTGGAGATGGCTCCGATCGGGCCCTGCGAGGAGAAGGAAATTGGGATTTTTCCCTCGGGAGCAGCTCTAGGGAGTGGGAAAAGCGTCTCGTCCCTGGAAAATGGGAATGGGGCCGTTTAGAGAACAGCGGAGGCACCGGCGCTTCTTTTCCAGCCCCTTGGAGGCTTTTCCAGCCCCCCGGAGCCCCTTTCCAACCCCTTGGAGCCCCTTTCCAGCCCCTTTTCCGGCCCCTTTTCCAGATTTTTTGCCAGGCCCTCGCAGCCCCTCGGAGCCCCTTTCCAGCCCCTTTTCCAGCACTTGGAGCCCGTTTCCAGCCCCTTGGAGCCCCTTTCCAGGCCCTTTTCCAGGGTTTTTTTGGCAGCCCTTTGGAGCCCCTTTTCCAGCCCCTCAGATCCCTTTCCAGGCCCTTTTCCAGGGTTTTTTTGCCAGCCCCTTGGAGGCTTTTCCAGCCCCTTGGAGCCCCTTTCCAGTCCCTTTTCCAGGGTTTTTGTGCCAGCCATGAAGCCCCTTTCCAGCACTTTTCCAGATTTTTTTGGCAGCCCTTGGAGCCCCTTTCCAGGCCTTTTTCCAGGGTTTTTTGCCAGCCCCTTGGAGGCTTTTCCAGCCCCTTGGAGCCCTTTTCCAGCCCCTTTACCAGGGTTTTTTGCCAGCCTTTGGAGCCCCTTTCCAGCCCCTTGGAGGCCCTTTCCAGCCCCTTTTCCAGGGTTTTTTTGCCAGCCCCTTGGAGCCCCTTTTCCAGCCCTTGGAGCCCCTTTCCAGCCCCTTTTCCAGGGATTTTTGGTTTGTTTGGTTTTTTTTTTCCCCAGCCCCTTGGAGTGGCCTCTCCAGGCAGGAAAGCCTCTGGAATGAGCGCCGGGGTGGAAAAGCTGCACAGGGCAGCCCCAAAAAGTGGGGAGAGGGGAGGCGAGGGGGGATTCAGGGAGACCCCAGCCCAAGGCGCTGAAATCCCCGAGGTTTCATCCAAAAAATGGGAATTTTGGGAGCAGGGCAACAGGAAAAGAAAGGGGAAGCAGAGTCGGAGCAGTCGGCAGAGAGGGAAACGGAGGCACAGAATAATTCTGTGTATAAAGAAATATTCCAAAATATTCCCATAAAAATGGATCCCACCAGAGCAGCTCCAGCTCCTCTTTCTTGCTGGGATATTCCACCCGTGGCAGATCCAGCTGGGGTCTGGAAAACTCTGACAAAATCAGGATTTGGGGCCGGAAAGGACCGGACAATGTCCCTTTGTCCCCAGCGCTGTCCCCGGAGGAGCTGGCAGTGAATCCAGGGCCTCTCTGATCCCGGAAAAGGAATTTTCTCTCGGCCTGGAATTGCCTCCAGTTCCCAAAGGGGTTTGGAGGGAATGGAGTTCCAGGGTGGCTGGGACAGGCATGGGAACTTGGGAAGGAGAAAACGGGAAAAGAGTCCTGAGGGAAGCTCCAGACTCGACATCCCCCAGCTCCAAGGGATGCTCCAACCCCGACATTCCCAGCTCCAAGGGATGCTCCAACCCTGAAATTTGCAGTTTCAGGGATGCTCCAATCCCGACATTCCCTGTCCCCATGGATGCTCCAATCCCAACATTCCCAGCTCCAAGGGATGCTCCAACCCTGAAATTCCCAGCTCCAAAGGATTCTCCAACCCTGACATTCCCAGCTCCATGGATGCTCCAACCCCAATATTCCCTGTCCCCATGGATGCTCCAGCCCCGATATCTCCCAGCACCAAGGGATGCTCCAACCCCAAGGACCCCAGCTCCAAGGAGTTCTCCAACCCTGGCATTCCAAGCTCCAAGGGATTCCCCAACCCCATCATTCCTTGTCCCCACGGATGCTCCAATCCCAACATTCCCAGCTCCAGGGATGCTCCAACCCCAGTATCCCCCAGCTCCAAGGGATGCTCCAACCCTGAAATTCCCAGCTCCAAAGGATTCTCCAACCCCAGCATTCCCAGCTCCAGGGATGCTCCAATCCCAAAATTCCCAGCTCCAGGGATTCTCCAACCCTGACATTCCCAGCTCCATGGATGCTCCAACCCCAATATTCCCTGTCCCCATGGATGCTCCAGCCCTGATATCTCCCAGCTCCAAGGGATGCTCCAACCCCAAGGACCCCAGCTCCAAGGAGTTCTCCAACCCTGGCATTCCAAGCTCCAAGGGATTCCCCAACCCCATCATTCCTTGTCCCCACGGATGCTCCAANAGCTCCAAGGGATTCCCCAACCCCATCATTCCTTGTCCCCATGGATGCTCCAACCCCAACATTCCCAGCTCCAGGGATTTTCCAACCCTGTTATTCCCAACTCCAAGGGATTCTCCAACCCTGACATT
>WEKY01053591.1:14525-53792 GCA_013390045.1 Picathartes gymnocephalus | reverse complement strand
CATCACAGCTGCAAGAATAAGTCCAGTTTTAACCACAAGTCCATACACCTTCCCTTGTGAAAATCCCCTCCTTAATGCTATGTAATGCATCTCTTCCATTTAGAATATTTGAATTTGATATTCTCTTTCGATCTGAGCTTGCAGCTGTTCATGGAAATGTATTTGAATTCAAGATGAAAATGAACAATCAACATCATATTAATAATGAACTCTGTTTCTGTTGCACTGTTTAATTTAATATGGAAGTAAAATATTTTCTGTATTCTTTCACATCCACACTCACACTCATTGCAGCTCTCAGCTGCCTCATACAGGTTTGTGGGGATCAAAAAAAGAGCTCCTCAGGCAGTGAGGGACTTTGCAAACTCTTAGACAAAGAAATCCATTAGGTTTGTGGGATAAGCTCAGGGCCTAAAGAATGCCTGAAGGGACTGTAGAGGATCGCCTTTCAGGAAGCTCCTCCTGGACTGTCTGGAAGCCCAGCCAGATCTTTCCACCCTGGCAAGAGCAGATTACATATTTTCAAAATGGTTAAATCTGGAATCTACGGTAAATGCTGTGACTGTACATTACATGAGCTATGGGTGTGAACACTAGCAAAATTCATGTTTTATTTTATCTAAAAGTTGTTTGTTTCTGGCCTGCAGAACAAACAGTCATTGAGCACATGGTGTTATATATACAGAACCACAGAAATCTGATCTAAGTAGTGTTATATAGCTTGTATAGAATGTAAAGATCTACCAATATTATTGGCTGCAACGCCTTTACAGAAAATTTTTAAAATAGGCATTTCTTGTAAAACTTTAGCACCCCAAAATTCTTTGTATTTTGGCACCACTAAACAGCATCCTGGCTGTTGACTTCCCTGAGCCCAGAACTCCTCTGTCACACAAAAAAGAGGCCTATTCCCTGCAGGACTGGAACTGGCAGATGTGGCTATGCCATTCCAGCCTCTCTTGACCTGGGTTAGGCTGTCTTGGGCTAACTCTGATTAATATTACTTTATGACAGTGAAAGCAGCACAGTTGCACAGAGCTGTGATGTCTCTCTTTTCAAAGTTCCTTTTCATGTTTATAGGAATCAAGGCAACATTAGGAGTGACCCAGCCACTCGGCAACAGTCACATCTCATTCTGGTTTTGATTTTACAACACACCAAACTAATTTCTTCTGACAAAACTCATGCAGGATCTTTTCTTGGAATAACCTCTAATTCACCACAGATGGAAGTTGCTATGTTAGCTGCAGAGGAAGGCTACTCATTTCTTGCTAAATATATTTTCTCCTATGTGATGTTCACAGAAGGCAGATGTATTTGCATGTCAGTCCTATATATGCACGTGTTCGCTTACAAATACAGCAGGGCATACAGGAGGCCTGCAATAAGCATGTATGCATTTGTCTTTTAAAATGAAGCTTTATTTTTGCTTGTGTCTATAAAATTGTTTACTCAGGAAAAGTACTTGGGGTAAGGATGGCTGAAGGATCTGTCAGGTCCCAAAAATCATTTATGTTTGTGGAGTTACAATAAAGCTGTTAGACTCTAGATTTAGTTCTGTGAAATGTGCATGAGATTTTTTTTTAAAGTATACCAGAGATAAAAGACAGGGTTAATGAGAACCACATGTCGCTTAGGTTGGCACACTGATGTTCTCTGATCAGTACTGCAATTAGCTTCAGATCTTTTGAACAACAGTTACTCAAAAGATATTACATTACCTTCCATGTCCAAAGGGGCTTAGTAACAATAAATATTCTCTTCAAGATGCTATTATTTTTCATGCAGATAAGAAGACTGGACTGGACAACAACTGCAGGAGCATATCTAATTCCTTATTCACAGAAGCAAAACTTTTAGTTCTTACATGGACATACACATTTGATTTAGCAAATTAATCTTTTCTCTCATAAAAACCAAACAGATTATGATGGACAGGAATTCAATCTTGTGAATATTTCCATTTTCTGAGGATTAACATATCAAATATCAAAATGGTACAAAAATGGTCCTCCACCAAAAAACAAAAAATCCTCTAAAAGTTAAGATATCATGACAGTTACTTTGATTCTTATGAAAATAAAAGGATATATATTTTTATTAAGCTGATAGAAGCTGCCTATTAGACTCTGATATGTCCTAGGTGAGTTCAGGTGGGCTTCTGATCCTGTGTCCAGTCAACACCCACCACAGGCTGACACTTACAATGGTGAAAAGACTCTCTGATGTCAAAATGCATTTATTTTAATTGAAATTATTTCTTTTTAAAACGAGTTTGTTTTCAGGAAGACATAACAACTATAAAAATAACTCCTGACTGGCCTCTTGCCCACCTGTAGCTTTACAAGTAAACTAAGAAGAAGGGATTTAGTAAGTGGAAGGCCTGGATAGGGGGGTGGGGCTTGCAGCTCTTTTAAAAGTAGCCAAGTACATACTTAATTGCAATCCTGCAGGGAATACATTTCAGAAATGTGGGCTTGCTACCAAGAAAAGTCTGTCAGCAACAAAACTGGCTTGTGGTTAATGCACTGAACTGTGACTCAGGATATCTGGGTGCTAGTCACAGCTCAGCCACGGGCTTCCTCTTGATTTGGAGCCAATTATATAATCTTATTTTCCCACAGGTAAATCAAGCAATAACTCTCTATCAGGGAGTTTGCGAGGAGAAAAATTCATTAGTGTGTGCAAAGTATTCCGTGTCTACTTCTTAGATAAGCATTTGGGAGAGGGATCATACATCTACCAAAAGGAAGAACTCTACTGGGGTCTCAAAGAGTTCCCGCAATATTAGATTGTATGCAAATTGTGGTAAGTGAACCAGAAAAGCCAATAAATAAATAATGCTTCATTTAATCTCATGCTAGTTGGAAGACCAGCTTCTCTAAATCATGTTGCTACTGTTTTGCCAGCTGCTGAATTACTGTGCTTTAGGTTTTTTGCTTGTTTTTTGAAAGAGGGCAAAGAGGTTGTTAGGTTTTCAACGAAAAAAAAAAAGCTTTCTAATGTGGAAATTGCCTTCAGAACTGAATAATATCTTTTTAACATAATTTTTATAGACAAAAAGTGAAGCAAAGAAAAGTTCTTGGTACACACCAGGAAATGATTGGTAGAAATCATGGTACCCAACACTATCGTGGCCACATCTCTTTGTAAAGTTGTGGTGGAGAACAAAAATCACTTATTAGAGTGAATTTTTAACAGCTTACTTTGTGTTCTGGATGCCAAAAACCAACCAGTTGCCCATGCTAGCCCTCTGTGCTGGGCTCTGTCTAACCAAGCCCCTGCTCTGCACGCACATAGAGCCCGCTCTGGGTAAATGGAGACAGAGACACAGCTTGTGGCAGATAAAGATCCCCACCAGCTCCCACCAAGATTATAGTGCACATTTCTTACACAGATAGATGTGCAGCACTTCTGTGAGACAAATTCACTCTGATGTGAGTAGCCAGTGCCAAACAGGAAGATAAATCACTACAGCACAGGCACTGTTTTACCCCTTCTGAAGGTCTCCATCAGAGATTTGCTCAGGTTGTAACTTCATCAACAGAGACATATTGATGGACACTTCCTTAGTCAAGAAAGACTGTAACACACTGGCTGACAGCAGAGGAGGGGAGTTTGTGACTATCAATACTTATCCTTTACATCATGCATCATTTTGATAGGTGTATCCTCAGATGCTGTCTTATTGCTCTGTCCTTCCCAGCCTCCTGGCAGAAGAGGCAGGGAAAAAGGGAGGGTTAGCAATAAACCTGCAAGGAGAGTGTTGATTGAGGACACAGACCAAAAGTGTCAGCTCCTGGCCAGGCAGCACATGCCAGTGGAATAGCAAAAGAAAGTGAAGTTCAAGCACCCAGGTGAAGATGGGGATTCAAACCATAAAGAGTGGGCTGGTTTCCAACTCTAAGGCCAAAATCTTAAAATCCAAACAAAACCAAAACAAATCTACTTTAATTCTTTCTGCTTTTCTGATTTCTTAGTGCCAGACACGGAGTGGGGGTTTCCTCCTGTAAAGGCCATACTTAGATCTGCTTTGCCTTACATTGATAAATATGGAGAGTCAAATGTTACAGAACTGGACGGCTCAAGGAGAAAAATGATCTGGGCTCTGCATATTCAGAGGGTGTGAAATTATTGGTGTGTATTTCATTCTTAGCAATAGGAAAAAAGCTTTCCTAAAGCTACATTACACTCTAACGATTTTAGGAGGCCTGAGTCTGTTTCAGTTTTAGTGCTCTTCATTCAAAGTCTATGGTTTTTTACTGCATGCCCCTTAAACCAAATCTGCCATTCTTTTGAACCAGCAGTGAACATATGTTCACACACCTTACTGTACTGGTTTCCTTGTTTTTCCAAGTTCTGACCACCCTCCAAATTGCATGTCTCACTTTTCAAAAGAAAGCTATAAACATTGTTTTGATTTTGTTGCAACTACTTGAATAGAAATATGTTACTCTATCATAGTGTGCCAGCATCTTAGCATACGATAAACACAGCCAGCAAAATTTTGATGAAATTGCCTGCCTTAATATCTTTTTTGTTTCTATTTAGAGAAACAGAAGATACCAGCTAATGTTGTATTTATTACCCTTTTTTTTTTTTTTTGGTTATCTGTCTGTACAGCCACAATGCATGGAACACCCAGCAGGATTCCACTAGACCTTATTTTTTAGTAAAAGCTTGGAATACAAAATAGCAACTCCATGGACAAGTTCATGCCTTCACAGGTATCTATGGTGCAATTCTTCTGTGTCTAAGAAAGAGTGTGGGAAGGACTTCTAGGTTTTTGATTGAGAGCTTCTCAAATAAGCAAGGAATATCAGGAGGGTATTCCCTGGACAGAATACCAGGGAAGCTGGAACAACAACAGTGATGAAAGATAAAGAGGTGCTAGGAAGCACAGAACCTTGCAAATTAAGATAGTTACTACAGTGTGGTAGAAAATCAGGAGATAGTGGAGAAAGGAAAGACAGGGTAGACGTAGGTAATATATGACTAGTAACACTATTAGCCTGAAGAAATACAGTTCAGCCAAAATACACACAGGGCAGGAGAGGAAGAGGAGAGAAACTCTCTCCCTTACAGTATCTTTATTTTGAATGAGAGCATTAAACTGCCTACTGTGGCATGTTAATTAATTTTTACATTGTTATTTCATTCTCCGTAACTGTGCTATTATTCAGGCCTGTATATAAAATCTGTGAAGAAGTATGACTGATTGTCTGTTTGAACTTTCAAACACTGTTTGTTTGGTTTTGATTGTTTCTTGCCAGATGGTTAAGCATATGTTTAGCAGTTTTACAGGGGGAGGAAAAAAACCCAACAAAAACCCAACACATGTACTATACAGTTAAGAGTTTAAAAGGTAGTGGCAACATTTATTAGCTTCTAATGCAAAGCTAATGTTAAAAATAGTTATAGTGACAGGATACATTTTAAGGCTGAACAGACCTGTGCTTAGTTTCCTGTACCTCTAGAGATACAGGATCCAAGGACTTGGAAAAAATTGACTTGCTTAACTTCAACAACCTAAAATTTAGCTGAGTAGTCTGAAGTAGTTGCATGAGATAACTTTCTTTCTCCAGTGATGACAGAGTTATCTCTGGGGAGTTTATTTGCCTGCTATCTCTGAAACCCCTACCTTAAAATGGGAAATATCACCCTGGGGAGGTGTCTGCTTCTCCTCTTTGATTACTGACAGAGACTGAGCCCCTAAATTGGATTGGACACCTACCTTTTAAAGACTAAATTTATGTGTAACCTAAGCAATCCCATCTCATTTTATAATACCACCCAGGATGATTGCCAGATATTGCACAATTGCAGCAGAGAAGAGAAGGATTCCCCAGTCAGGAGTGAGACACTGGAGTGGTTCCTGTTTCTTTTCTTCCTCTTCTTGAGGTGTATTGCTTCTGCCTTTTCAATGTTTTATATTCATTTCCAGCTAGAAACCATGACCTAGATTAATCCCACCTCCTCACAGAGAGTTAAGTGAGGTATCTAAATGAGGAGTCTGGTTGGCCTTGCATCCTGTGTAGTTAATCAAGAGAAGGAGGCCATGGAAAAGGCAGAGGCTCCCGAGTGGAGGGCAGCAACAAGGTGCCAGCCTGGCTTTACAGCCTGTGGAGGGATCCCACACTGAGGAGTCCCCGGCTTGAGTCCTGCATGCAACTGGTGGATGCTAAATAGGAAAATATTGTGTTGTGACAGCTGCTCATAACAACTTGAATTCATCATCCTTTAAAGGTCTGCTCTAATGGAAGGAAGCAATGAAGGAAGGCTTTTAATCCTTGAAAGAACTAGTCTTTCCCTCTAAACTGTCATAAATAGTGGATTAATTATTTCCCAAAGGGAGAGACAGTATTTCATGCTTGACTGTGGTAACTCAAGGTAATCATCCTGATTTTGCCCTCCAGTGTCTAATAGGGACATTTGAAAGTGTAAACTGATGAAAGAAGAAAAAATCAATAGCAGCACAACACAACTTTTTGCAGATGTTTGTATTCAAAATGTACAAGGCATGGCAGCTAGGTTGCTATTGGCTTTTTCATTCCTAAGAGAGTTCAAAAAGAGGTGAGGATCCTCAAGGGTGAGGAGATCTGTTTGATAGATGTGTGTGTGAACTTGATCTTCCCGTGGAATCATCGGGAATTAAAGAGCACTTTAAAGCAGGCTGTTGCAAAGGAAATAGGTGCCTGGTCTTTGCTAACCCAAATGAAACCTTTCCCTTCTGGTGCAGAGATAAAAGTCAGAGTTTCATTCCAACACTCAGCTATCAGGAATGTGCCTTTCAGGACTGATAAGTGATGGTTTCTACATGCAACATACTGCAGGATAGTTCTGTTCATCCTCTTTCAACTCCTGTGGCTTTGAATCAATAATGAAGCACTTGCAAATTGTTCCACAAAATTGCACCAGGGTGAGAATTATGGAAGAATCTGGACAGTGTTCAAAAAAACTGGCTTTGCAAAGCAGCAGATACACCAAACACAGTGTATTTTAAGAGAGAAAGAAAGGTGTGGGGGAGGAAAGAGGAAGAAAAAGTCTTTCAAAACATATCAAATGCAGCTTGTTTGAAAATAATCGCTGCAGGTGGGGAAGCTGACTTTAAGTGTGAAAATATTTAACATTTTATTGCACACAAATGCTTTCATAAAGCAGTCATTTGTGTGAGTGTGAGAGCGCACACGCGTGCACATGCAGCAAACAGAAATCTATTGAGTTCCACCAGACCAGACGTCTGCATTCTGGAGGGCTCATTGCAGCCAATAAATTTGACTAAAACTTTTTTTTTTATTTTATGAATTCTGCTATAAAAGCTAATCCTCCTTTCTAGACTTAGCATGATTACAAGACACTATTCTGAGTGCCAAAAATGTCAACTGAAGGTTGCAAACATGGGCACATTTAAGCAGAACCATATGTTAGAACGCAAGGCAAGACCTGAAGTAAGTGAATCAGTTTACCTTTTTCTGAAGAGCCAATTTATAATGCAACTTTAGGTCTAAGAAATAATAATACAGTCAGTGATAAATTACGTTGCGCAATCATTTATTAATAAGCTTCATTGGAAAGAAAGATTTTATCGGTGCTCAGAATTCACTAAGTTACAAAATCACAGATGTTCAGGGTTCTGGAGCCAGAAACCTACTATTAATGTACTCTCATTAATACCTAATCAACTTGTGATATTTTGATCCTGTGAGAGAATTGATGGCCAATAAAAATAAACTCAAGGTGTCTTCCTATCTAGGAGGAAAAAAAAGTTATAAACCCAGGAATGCACACAGTAACCATGATGCAGTAACTAAGGTTAAGCAGCTGGAGGCTAAATGTTAAAATTTTTGGTACAGGATGGATTTATTCTGTCACCTAGGCAATTTCAGAGTCTTACTTTGGAGGATTTATATAAGCATTCAGACTTAGCAGATGTATTCACATGCAATACATTAACTATGCAAAACTGCTTTCCAGGCTCTTCTGGATTAGGGTCTTACAAACAGACCTCTCTGGAAATGAAATCCTTATTAAAAAAAAAAGCCCTGTTCCTCTCTGATTGTTATTCTACTGCTCTTAAAGTTTGGAATCTACTTAAACACATATGGCATTTGGAATTATATCATATGCATTTCTGTGTAAGAATGTGCTGGGTTTTTAAACCCCTCAGTAATGACAAAAATGGAAAGGCAAGTGGGTTTTAGACTTGAACTAGGAACACTAAATTTTTAGCCGTACATCAAGACTATGACCCATCTGGTCTACTGTTCTTTCTCAAAGGTGGCCAGCATCAGATTCCTCAGGGAAAATCATACCAATAGGTAGAATCAACAATTCCAAAATTCCCCCAATGAACAAACTTATTTATAATCAAATAAATGTATGACCTTAACCAATTATGAAATTCTAAGCCATATATTGTAAACATGCAGAATTTCACCATATAATTATAATTTGTTTATAATTATGTAATGTGATTTTAAACCCTCCCCCCTTTTTTTTCATAAACCCTAAGACATTTAGAGAAAGGCCTTATAGAAACAGATCCACAGGATGCTTGCATGCAATAGAAGGAATATAAAATCCTTAATTCTCTTCCATGTGAGCTAGCCATCGGATTCCCTAGGCATCCTCATGTTTGAGGTAAATAGAAGTATTGGCACCACTGCATACAGAGGTATTGACACTAATGCAGATTATATTATTATAATACATCGTTAATTCAATGACTGGGTTTCTTTCTTTTCCTTCCTTCCTTCCTTCCTTCCTTCCTTCCTTCCTTCCTTCCTTCCTTCCCTCCCTCCCTCCCTCCCTCCCTCCTGTGGTGGGCATTCTTGCTGATGTGATGTCTCAGGGAAATGAGTTCAAGATTAGCTCTGCTTGAGCTTCCACACAGCAAGTTGAACAGCTGAAATGATCACATGTTCTGCGTACAGGGTTATAAAAGTGGCAGATTAATATTTTCTTTCATTCTTATAAAGGGAGGTGATAAAGGCTACTTTTGAAATTGAATTAGAAGATGATGTTGTGACTACTAGTCTACAAAAATTAAAATTAATTTCATGAATTTTATGATAATCTATATCAATATCAGGTGTTCATGGATAGGGTCAGGGCATTTTATCAAGATGTTGACCTTGACGTACTTTATTAAATTGAAAACTCTTTCCCAGGTGCCTCTAATAACTGAAGGGAAAACTTGTTTTGAATAACTGCACATATGGAAGGCTGTGACCTGCAAGAGTTTGAGAAACATAGAGCAAGAGATGAATCTTACAATTTTTACTATCTTGGACATAATTCAGATCTTTCTGAAGATGGTCTAGAATCCAATGATTGGATTAAATTTTTGGAAAAAAAGAGGTGACAGATTGTGTAAAACTCTGCATATGCGTCCTACCATGCCATTCCTAAGGTGCTATTTCATCTCTGAAATAAAAGCCAAATACAGTAAATGGTATGAATGCCACCACAGCAGAGGAGAAATCAATTCCTTTAACTTTATTCCAGCTTTGTGTCATCAGTCCACTGCCCACAATTACAGGGGGACTGGCTGTCACTGCACAGGTGCAGTGCAAAAATCTTTCTGAGTTCTGCATATATGTACCTGTATAGAAATCTAGAGCAGTCTCATTTAACAGGGAGGGGAAATCTGCCTGGAAAGGTGATAGTTTTTTGCCTTAGCTTAGAGAAGCCTCAGCTGGGTGAAGCAGAGGGTGGGCAGCCTCAGGATGGAAATGCACCTACAATTACTCTTCATAATGAAAGGGGTAATAAGGAACTGTATCATGTCTGTACAAGAAAATCATACGGGACTACCATTTATTTGCTATAGAAAATAAGCAGGTGTGTCAACCTGCAAAGGCCCTGGAAACAACAGCCAAGATAACATCATGAGGCACCTCAAACAGTTCCTTTTTTGCATCAAATGGACTTAGTCAACAGGATGATTATTCAGCTGAACTATTGCCTCTTGCAGTTGAAACTCTATTTTCAGGGGAGATCCTGGTGTGTTTGAGTGTATAACTGGTAGAGCTTCAAATCTATTTTGCAGTACCCTCTGGAGCACCTCCAATAAGTATGAACCATTCTGATGTTTACAACAGCACAGCAGCCTGTCAGTGCTTTTGTTTCTGAACAGTGTGAGAGAAGTGCCAAATGATGCTATTGTAAAATATAAGAGTGCTTCAGCATGTTGGGGAATGTGAAGTGGCTGTCGATGTGACATTGATTAATGACTGTGAAGTGTTAAAATAAGATATCGAACAGTCAGTCTTGGATTTGCATCAATCCAAGCAAAAAATTATGCCTTTAAGGGTAGTCCCAAATTCCAACCAGCTCCAAAAAAATGGCATCATGTTTAGTTGTTTGTCTGGTACTCTGTTAACTGATTCTGACCTGGTTATCACTAAAGAAAAAGAAATTATCAGACTAGAGAAAAGAAAGCCAAAAGGGCCTATTTGTGTGGTGATGGAAACAGAAGGCACTACTCATGTGACACACTTGGGATTTTGTGTTTAAGTGAGCTGGATATTTTTTCTATCTGTGGTCTAATTTTCCAAATTAGAGCTCTAAAATTTTATTCACCCACTACACAAACAAAATACAATGACACATTATCTAATGTTTGTATGGCTCTGGGAATATACCACATATAATTATATTTGTCAAAACATAAACTGGAGATAAATGAACCCAACAGCACTTTTAAAACTCAAGACTAGAGATGGAAACAGAGAACAAGGAATGGAAAACCGGAATATTTTATCTGATGCATATAAGATTTTTAAATATACACAAAATACCAACATGTACTTCCAAAGCAGTCTGAAATTTACATACTTTAAAGATATTGAAAAATAAGTTTCTCTTCATTCCAAATACATTGAAGAGAGCAACATAAACAATGTTGAAAATGCTGGTTCAGTGTAGAAACAGTTCATTTCACTAAGATATTTTTTTGATACTGTTTCTTGGTTTTGTTTTGAATATTTGAATATCATGCATTTTACAGTATATAAATGACATCCTGAAACATTTACAACAAGTATTTTGAAACTCTCAACAAACAAATCAAAATTTTCAAATAGCTGCACATTATTATATTTTTGCATTTTGGTATCATTGTAATGAAATGAGAATGTAAAATTAATTTTTTGCTTTGTTCCCTTGAATGTTATATTAACATAGAAGCCTCCTCATTATATGGTCATTATGCAATTTCCATGCACAGCAACAATCACTGACAAAAGGCTGCTACCACAACACTTACTGCTATCAAGACCAATGTCCTACTGTGCTAAGTACTGGACATGCAGGCAGACCTCATTCCCAAAATGTGGTAAATTAGGAAAGTAGCAAAATATGAAACAAGCAAACACCATTATCCCCTTTCCTTGTGTGTAAACTAAAATTGATATATTATTAAATTGTTTCACTGAGAATTCTTAGAATTTATGTCTTGGTTGCAAACATGTTAAGAATTTTTCTTCTACAGAGGAAATATACAAGCGTAAGATCTATTAAAGTATCACTGGTGTGGTTTTAGGTTTGTGTGCAGAATACACAAGGCTTACGCAGAATCATCCGTCTCTGCACAGAAGTGGAAATCTTTGGTAGAAGCCCAGTTGAAGCTACAGCCATTTATATGCTCTTTAAAAAATTAATAGAAATAATCTGGCTGTAGTCTGACAGATCTGTGAAAACTGGAATTCAATAATTGTCATTATCATCAAGAATTTGACATAATAGTTACCAACTTAGTTTTCATTTCTGACTCAGTTTTTCCTTTGATCTTTCTAACTTAAAAGATAAAATGCACAGGTCCGAGAATTTTAGGAGAGGTTGTTTTTTTTTTTTTATTTATAGGTAAATAAGCACATCTCAGTTCAAGAAGAATGATTTAGTTAACAAATGTGTTTGTGGCAGCAATAAATAAGTGTAAAAGGCAAACCACTTTCTCTAATGATTAGTGAAATATAAACTCCTACTTACTGTGCAAGTTAAGCATCTTAATTTTCTTCCTCAGCTTGCTTGGTTGCTGAACATGCTATTGAGAACAGTAAAAAGTTTTAGAAAAAAGTGTTTATAACATTAAAAGCTTCATAACCCCCAGAGCCTATCACTGGATTCAATAAAACTATGAGGCTAATTTGGATGATGTGAATAATAAAAAGATGACTAATTTGAAAATCTCTGCTGAGATGAGAAACAATATTAATTATTTGGCACAAGTTAATGTACAAAAAAAAAAAACTTCCCACAAACATTTGGATAGTAAAACATGAATTAAACCATCACATTTCTGAAAGACATTTTTAGAATACAGAGAAAAAGTAGTAATGGTATCATAGATTAACTGAGACAACTCTTTTGCAAAATAGCTTCTCAGCTATGAATTGAGAAGAAACTGGATCATATATGTACTGTAAAACTAGTTATGTTGGACCTCAGGATCACAGTTTGAATTAAAGATGCAAAAGAATGTTAGAAAATAAATGCTTTGTATTTCCCAAGAAAATGAAACAAATAATTTATTTTTTGCATTCTGAACTTATTCTGGCAAGGATAATGCAATCATCTGATGGTGAGGAACTCTTGCAATAGAATCATAGAATCACAAAATATTCTGGGAAGGAACCCACAAAGATCACTAAAGTCCAGCTCCTGGCCCTGCACAGGACAGCCCCAAGAATTACACCATGGGCCTGAGGGCATTGCCCAAATGGACAAATAAACCCAAAGCATTCTGGTAATCACCAAGGTCATTCCTGTTCAGTTGTTGGTTTTGGCCTGAGCTACCCAAGGGTTGGTGATCATTCCCAATATCTTGTCTGGACAGTGATCCCTGTCCCTTCTCATTTCCTTTTGTGGGGAAAGCCTGAGAGACATAGAAGAGATGGTGAAACCTACACTGCTTCAAAAGTTAGAGACAGGCAAAAATGGGTAATGTAGGAGAAGCAACAGACAGCTGAAGGTGAAAAAATGAGGCCCAGAAACAAACATGGGGGAGATTTTAGAGAAGAAACATTGGAACATGAAGGAAAACAGACGAAGATTTTGGACGATTAAAATGATACATTTCCCTCTCCTTGGTTTCTGTAAGTTCCACCATACACAAGGTGGGATGATATGACTCTAAGGATTTATGCTGTACAGTCTACTGCTTTCAATAAGTACTGCTTTGTTAAGAAAATGTGTTGAACCAGGAACAACACAGAGAAATGGCAATAAGTCATTTTAAAAACCTCTCTGCTGAGAACCAGTTGAACAGAGTTGATTACCTTGGACTTGAGTTTAAAAGTGTTCATAAAAAATTCCAGAGCTATCAATAAAAAATAGCTTGAATTTTACTTTCTATAGGCAAAAGAGCTGTGCTGCAAATGAAAGATGATGTTCACAGATGTGCTGTGTCTGCACACTGTGTTTTCATAGCCACACCTGAAGCAGATGAGAGTTTAGATTCAGTGCAGAGTGTCTGTTGTAGCCAGCTACAGAAACACTGGCAGCAGGGGCACAGTGGATATCTAGCTCTGCTGTCAGAGCCCTCACTCTCATTAGTAATGAACTGACTGCCTAAAAATATATTTGGTTTCATTGAGTTTGAAAGACCACAAAACATTATAAAGTCCTAAAAAAAACCCCATAAATTTGAATCCATCTGAAACGTAATTTACTTTTTCTGCCAATTTACTACTAAGGTCACAAACTGAAATCTGATGGATTGACAGATTTGTTCCCACAATTCATTTCTGCTCCACGGCTTCAGCAGGATTAGTATTTCTTAGCCAATCAGACAACCTGTAATAATTGTTTCTGTTTCAGATCTTGTTTAGTTTTTGCTTCTCTTGAGTAGCTGCATTTGCAGTAAAGTCATTTCCACTCAACAAGTACTTCTTGACAAACAGGATCTTTGTTTCTTTGTTATTGTTATTTTCTTTATTTAAAATTTGATTTTGAATTCCAAATTTTGAATTCCTTTTTAACCAGGAACTTCTGTTCTGAATTTAAAGTTAGTGTTAGTTTGTGGATGCTCCTGTTCTCATTATATGTTGCAAATACATGGAACAATCTTCTTTTAAATTATTTCCATTAAAAAAGTAGATAGATTTGAAAAGGCAAAATGGCATAGAGGGACCATCTTGTTGTATTGTCTGAAATGGGTTTGAATTACCTCCTCCATCCACACTCTCATAGTACAGATCACTTGTGCTTTTGTCAGTGGTCACCACCCTGGAGGGGCAGGCCCTGCCGCTCGGCCGATGCAGCGGAGAGAACCCCGGTGTGCTGGTGCCCTTGCTGGCCGCGATGGCAGCCTCGCACTGAGGGGCTGTTGCTTGTGTACTGACTGATCTTTGAATCATAGAATCATTTACATTTTAAAAGAGCTCTAAGATCACTGAGTCCAACCATTAACCTAACAATGCCAATCCCACCAAGGCCACACCATGCCCCCAAGTGCCACATCGACACCTCTTTTAAATACTTTCAGGGATGGTGACTCAACCACTTGCCTGGTGAAGTGCTGGTTTACCCAGGTCATTCAGCAGAGGGAGATTTCTAACCTGTTTTATATTACCTGTCAAAACAGCCTAGGAATAAAAGATCAAAAATAATTATCAAAAGAGAAGAGAAATGTTTACTTGCTGTTGTACATCTGCTCCTCTGCCAGGTAAGACCTATGTTTTCTCAAAGACACGAAACAAATATTTTCTTTCTTCATACGTCCCCCAAAATTTGAAAATTTTCATTAGATATGTGCAAGTGTGCAAGTTTCCCAACAATTCTCAAAGTGAAACTGTGACGAATGAAATTGGAATTTAGAATAGTTTCAACTACTAAAAATTCCTCCTCACAGATTCTCCAGTTGTCTCTATGATGGTGTTTCTGTTAGCATCTGACTGTGCCAGAAAAGGTTTTTGGATTTTCTTGATGCATAGAAAGCTTCCTTTTCCTAGTTTATAAAATCATAATCTTCTTTTTCTTCCATAAATTTTTGGGGGTTTTTTTGGTGAAATGCACGCACAAAAAACCCTACCAAATGTAGAGAAACTGTAAACATTTCTTATGTTTATCTATGTTTAAAAACATTTATGCATGCTTTATGATTTAAAAATGTTAGAGGCATTGGAGAAGCCCTCATAACTTCAGCAGGCCTTGGCTCAGAGCCATGGCATGCTTGTGTAAGAGCAAGTTCATGCTACTTGTCCCCATTTTGACCTCGGATAGGGAAGAGGCTATTTGTGGGTTGCCCCAGACACTCACTATGGGCTTTGCAGCTGAAGTGTGAGGTGTCTGAACCATGCTCACGAACAGATGATTCTTAGAGGAGTAGAAATACCTGAGAAGAAAGGACTATCAGAGCTAGAGCGAGAATAAATGCATTTTTAATGAGAAAAAGGGGGAAGGGAGGTACCAAGGGCAGTAGCAGCCGTCAGGGAGATGAAAAAGATGCAAATTTCTTGGTGGTGTGGGGGAGGTTTCTGTTTGGTGCAGTGGTTCAACACTCAGACTGGATGAGATCAACACGGAGAAAGGAGCCCTGCTCAGCTGGCTGGTAGAGGAGAGGACTCTTACAAATCACTTCCTGCAACAGCACACTACAGTGGAGACAGGACTGACCTTTCAACAGATAGAAAGCCCAGCTTTGTTTCACCCAGAAAAACTCTTCAAAATCAGAGCTTTTGATTCTATATTACCAGTTTAGAAATATCAGAAAAATGGGAAAAGAGAGATAAGGACTGTGTTATTTCAAGTATATTCTGTGGAGTATATAATAGATTATTATTTATGATTTTTCAACACCCAAATACATACTGATAGTTTCTTGCACAAATAAAGAAAATACGATTTTGAAAACAGCCTCTCTCTTCGGCTTCCTTGGCTACTCATGGATTAAATATTAACTCCCTCAAATAATGCTCTCCCAGCCATTCTATTACAATTTAGTTACACCCCAAGTATGACTTTACATTTCCCTTGTTATGTGAAATTCTCACTCTGCAGATTCTATATGCTATATTTGGCAATATAATTACTGTTGCCTTAAGCACTTTTTTCCCCACAGAATATTTCTTCCTCATTTATATTATTACATTCCAAGAGAGTTTTCAGGAGCCATAGTGAGTTTCTTTGTATTGCCTCCAAAAAAAGTCTAACTTAGGATATAGCTTCTGGACTATAATAGTGGCAAGCCACAGATGTTTCAGAATTGTGTTCAGGCAACATATAAGCATAATTATTATTGTTGTTTTTGTTGTTCCTATTGAACATCTTGGCTACAGTCGGGACAAGGTTCTATTGTGTTAGACTCTGTTATGACATGTAATAAAAAAGACAAGTATACAATCCCAGACTAATTAATTTAGGGACTATTCCTAGCAGGTGCTGAGCAGTCACACCAGCTAGATGGAGCATTAAGAACTACCTTACACAGCAATAGCAAAGACGTGCCACCTACAGCAGTTTGGAGCTACCCAGTGCTCTCCTGTGCTAAGGGTATCTAGTGAGTGTTTACTCTGCTAACAAGTAGTTTAGCAAAGAGGCTGTTACTTTTTGACGCTGTTTTTTGATGTTTTATTTACTGGGAGATGACCATATCCTTGTCTGTCTGTCCAGGGCAAATGTTCTGAGAGCACGCAGAGCCCTTCAAGAGGACATGACATCAGGCTGGGATGGGGGTTGCAAAGCCCCAGGTGGTGTTATTTACATTCTATGCTTTCATCTCTCTCTGGGAAGATATGAGTGTCCCGTTGGCCACTTTCCTAAATTTGCATTTAACTTATTATATGAACAGTTGATACACTTTTTCTTTGGCACTGGTACATCAACATGATAAATGGTTTACAGTCAACTCTTTTTATCTGTAAAACAGGTCCACATGGCTAACCAGTGTTTCCTGCTTAAGGGAAAATTAAAGAATGCTCTTCCTTGGTGTCATGTCTATGCTTTCCAACAAAGAAGGTTTCAGATTCACTTTTTGGCCCTAGATCAGCAATGTACTTGAAAATGTGCTTAACTTTAAGCACTTCCTCGAGTTCCATTGAAGTGTACTGTCAGCACTCAGCAAATAATAAATCGTAACAACAATTGCAGCTAATCCACTTTCCTTTCAGAAAGCTACATGATAATGACATAGAGCAAATATCATATGCAAAAATTATTTCTTTGTGAAGTCACTCAATGGTACTTCAGCAAGGGCTTAAATGATTTGCTGAAGCAGGCTTTCAAATGAGTTTATATAGTACAACAAGATCAAATTGCAATGTGTGTTTTTCAAAATGTCATCCTGATCCTGAAAATTACTAGGTGAGTAATTTAATCAGTGTTTTCAGAGTGTAAGTGTAGGCTGCAGTTGAAGGCAGAAGGCAAAGGTGTCAAATCCCATTAACAAATACAATAAGTAGCATAGGTGATTATGGCAGCTTGCTGAGTACCTCCTGGGAGATGCTGACCTAACGGGATTGAACCGTCTGTACTTCCCAGAAGATACTTGCAGTAGCAGAATAAGAATAATACAAAGAAGTATCCTAGTCACTAGTCAAATAGAAGTCTATTTTTTGTGTAGCTTGTAAGGAAATACTGCAGTTGCAGCTCTTTGCCTCAGTGGCCGCTGAAGTTCCCAATATGTTACAGTGCTGGAAGTATGTCTGAATGGCCAAGTCTTAGTTTGGTTTTTTTTTTCATTTAACATGGTCAGATGACATTTTTAAGGAATGGCTATACTAAATAACACTAGCATTGAGAATTGGGATAAATCAACTCATCTTTTGCTCCTGATGGGTCAGCTAAATGACTTATGGTTCCTAAGCTCACCAGCTGAAAACCAGACCATGAGAAAACACCGGCAAACCTTGCACTGTGGTGTAGGGTTTTCTTCATTCTTCAGTCTGAAGGACGCTGCAGCTGTGAAGCTCACTCTGGGGAGTGGATCTGAGGAGCAGCACTGGCTGCAGCCTGGGCAGGGCCGTGGCTGCCAGAGATGCCTGGCTGAGGGATGGGGATCCCTTGGTGTCTGTGTGGGTACTGCTCTGGGCATTTGTGAAACAGAAACCTGCAAAGCACCATAACAAGAAGCTTTGCCATCTTGTGGGGTTATGTTTGCTGGGGAAAACTTTTTTTTCTGAGTTTTGAGCTGCACTTTTGCTGCACAAGATAAATTAGACCACATGTGGGGACTGGGGGGCAGTGGGACTGGGGCTGAGGAGGAGAAGAAAGGGAGGGAGGAGGGACAGCAGTATGGCAGGGGAGTGGGATAAAAATCAAATGCCGTTGTGGTTTTCTCACGTGGTAATTATTTACTTTTAGACAACAATATGAAAAGCAAGCACAGCTGGAGGTTTCGCACTTCCAATAGTATTCACGGGCCACTTTGGATTCCTCTGCTTCCTGAGAATATGTAGAAAAAAAAGGTGCAAGAAGCCTGTGGGTAAAATGTCTCCTCCTTGATCTCCAATCTCTCTCCCTGCAGCAGGCTAGGCACAGGCCCTGTGCCCACTCTGGGGCAGGGCTACCAAAAGCACAGCTCGCTGTGGTTTGGGCGGGCAGGCGAGGCCACCGCGTGCTGCTGGCCCCACATGCCCATCAGCTGCATCAGCTGAAGGGACACAGTCACACACACCTCCTGAAAACAAGGAGGGCTTACTGGATTCCTTTAAGTTTCTAATAAGGCATTAGAGAGCCAAGTAATGTTAAACTATCTATTTTCCTCAAGACTCCACTGTGTCGGGGGGTGGCAGCCATTCCTAGATCCAGAGGATAATCTGGGAATGCAGCTGTACCCTTCCTCCAAGTGTTAGGACATGCTCTGTCAGCTGTGTCCCAGCTCTGTCCCTTTATTTAGCATTTGAGCATTGTCTGATTTTTCCCAGGCACAGCTATGGATGCCCAAGAAAGGCTTTGGAGAAGGCAGGGCACCCTGGCAATGCACAGAGGTGGCTGAGTGTGTGGATAGGGCCATGTCAGACCCACTGAGTACAGCACTGCAGGGTTAGGAAATAAAAGGGGCACTTATGATGAAAGAGCAGAGCTGGAGACTGAATACTAAAATGTGATTTATTTCCCCTGGTAGTTCTGGCATGTGTGTTTCAATGTCTGGAATACCTAGTAATTATTATTAGTGCTCAGCTCTGTGTTTTAATGATCCTCTAGGAAACAAGGAATATACCCTGGATCTCCATATTCAGCCTCTTTGCAGGAGCTGAATATGGAGATCCAGGGTATATTAGGAAGTATGAGTTATTCATAATTCATTGTTACTGAGGATAAGCCCTCAGGATACTTAGCTGATAAAAAATATATTATTTCAAAGATGTGATTTGCCGCATTTTGTTGGGATTCTATAAAGAATAAAAAGCTAAACTGTACAAAAAATCCCACATTTTGGTTAATTCTGTTCTCTTGTCCAAAGCTAGGAAGCCTGAACATTGTTTGAAGACTTGTGTTCAGAGTTTTTACTATCAGCTAAAACAATTTTTTTGCTTTGTGTTTCCTCTTAGAGATGGGAAGATCTTGCGGCTGAAGAACAATATAGTAATTTTAAAATTTAAAAGATCAATTTGAAGGAGATGCCCAATATTTAAAGACTCATTTTTTATTCTAAGGGAGTTTAGTTATCAACAACATACTGAAATCTCAGATGATAAAGCAGTAGATTCTTTGGCATAGTAATGCTGTCAGTATATTTAAAACATAGTCAAGCTGAGTCAAGTGAAATAATTTTCTGAACATTCTATGGTTGAAACCCTACTGAAGTCCTCTCTACTGAGGGCTCCCTCTGCTCTTCCCTTTCCCATTCCTTCTCCCAAATTATCAAAATAACATGACCTTCTGGAAGGGCTCATTGTCACTTAATGTTTTTCTCTCATGTGAAAGCCAGTAAAAAATACCTGCCCATCATTAGGTAAAGAGAGTATATTTTTTAGTGCCTATCACAGGAAGCAACTTGAGCTTGCAGGAATTTCCCTCCCGCCTGGGTGCAATGCATGGATCAAGGGGCAACTGCCTTGCAATGTTGGCCCTGCATAACTCTCTGCCCACTAGTTATTCATGCATGTCTAGTTTTAACAAGTACTTAATTGGGAGAGTCTAAAATATGACCCTCAGACTACTTCAAAAGCCAGAAGAACTGGGCAGGGCCAAAGGCTCTTATTGTTGCAGCAAATATTCCAGTCTCTTATTCTTACTCGTAATGGAAAAATCAGCACAGATTTAGACCTCCCAACCCAGCATTACAGAGTGGGAGGGATATTGTAAGAACACAGATTCACTCTCAACACAATGAAATAGGATGATGCTTTAAGACAGAACTACCTTTTTATTCCGCATCTGCATAGTCCCTTGCACAGTGGGAGTCCCCGGCTGACTCCAAGCCCTACTGTTTTGTGAATAATATCGACAACAATAACCATTCCAGTTATTTCGAGTAGGAATGGGGAGTGTAATTGCCAGTTGCCCATTTGATAGCTCAAAACTGTTTTGAAAAAGCATAAGAAGAAACCCAATACCCACAAAGCAAGAAGAATAAAGTTGATTAAGATTAGCTTTACACCCTTCTGTAAAGGTTCTTATCCATTACTGGCTGCCTGTTCCACTGCATGATTCCTCCATCTGTCTGACAATTCTGCATTTACTTTCAGTCTCTATTAAGATTCTTTCTAGTAAAATGTTTTAGCACTTTTGTCAAGAACATGAAGTCTTAGAAGTAGGCATTTTTACAGATTTTTATTCTGATACATCTCTGTATCATGCTGAGATATGAAGAGGACAGGATTTAATTTACACAGGTGTATAGGTTAGCCAAGTGTGAACAAATACATTTTTATTTTATTTACTGATGGGAATGCATTAGCTTTGAATGCATCTTTCATAAGATAATACCTAAATCTCTGGTGATTTCTATACTGTCTCATAAAACAAAGTGAAATATTTTATTTTGTTAACTTGTGCTGGAAATCTTATTCGCTACCCTTCACTCAACATCTTTAACTGCAAATGAGCAACAATCATGGAATTACCTTCCTGGGCATTTTGTGGAGTTTTGGTCACTTGTGTGAGATGTTCTGCCCCCCCACCACAGACTCAGGCTGCAGTGTGTAGAAATGCACTGCAGACTAAAACTAAATATTCTCCTAATTCCTTTGATTCAAGGGAATTAGGTTACTTACCTGAGTAATTAATATGAATGTTTAATTAATAATTTTGCTTTCACGTGAGTTATTTTTATTACACTTTTTTTTCTACAGGAAATTAAACACTTAAGTAATATTTTCAGACAGACCAAAATGAGATTACTTTAAACCTATGCTTTCTCAAAGGGTCTGCTGTTTTAAGGGTCTCTCACTGACCTCTCATTGACTTTCTCCAATGTTATATTGTTATGTCTAATAGAAGATAAAGACAGATTAATAATAGCCAATGACTGGAGTACTGAGTCAGGACTGAAAATAGCAAGTGCCCTACACAGGTCATGTCATACACAGTGTATGCAAACTGCAAGGAGACAAAGAAGATTAGAGAGCTTAGATAATAAATAAAGAGGAAATGGATCCAGTCCTTTACTTTTAAAGCTGGATTCATATAAAAATTCAAATGTACAAAAAATTTGAAGGAAATCAGATATGGATTGTTGAAATAATACCCAGTTAGTTCAGGATGGGGTTCAGGGTTAGTTCAGAGAGAGTTCAGAGGAGTCTCCAAGCGCAAATTCCCTTTTCCCTTTATTCAGAGGCTTCCAGTGTGGAGCTCCTGAACAGGAAGGTCACCAGTCCAGATAGAGATCAGATGAATCTGGTGAAAACACAGTTCACCTCGACCATGAAGGTAATCCCACTTTCTTTTAAAGAATATGGACAAAGTGTCCACATCACTGCCCTGACATGTGCCTGGAGAAAACACAACATTATCCTTACAAATATTTCTTATATGATATTCACATTAAAACATGGCCTGAAATGCTTCCTAGCAATTGTCAGCAGCCAAGGAGCTCTTGTGAAAACTCTACAGAGCTGCTATGAATTTGTGCAAGGGGGTGGCATTGACTGCCTGTCAGGAGGCAGGTTCAGGGCTGGTTAGCAGGTCCCTGAGGTGAGCTGCCACCAGCACCCCATACCTGCTTCTGTGCAGAGCACAGCACCATCATTCCCCATTCACGGATACAGCCTATGCAGAGTGTCAGTTGTACCTCAGAGTTTGTCAGCTGGAGTTTCTCTGCCAAGAGGGCTCTAAGCAGAGTGCAGTGGAGTCTGCAGATACACCTGCAGTGACAGACCCATAGGCTGCTGAAAACTGAATACTAAAATGTGATTTATTTCCCCTGGTAGTTCTGGCATGTGTGTTTCAATGTCTGGAATACCTAGTAATTATTATTAGTGCTCAGCTCTGTGTTTTAATGATCCTCTAGGAAACAAGGAAAAGAGCATGTGTGAAATAACCATAACTGTATAAAGACAAACATACAAATTGCAAAGTGTTTTGTTAATAGAGCGCAAGAAGATCTAATTGTAATGAAGCATAAGTTCAATGCTGAGGTGTCAGACCTCTGGGAAACAGCAGGGGTTTGTCTTCCCAAGAAAGAGTTTTGGTCAGTAGTTTCTGATTCTCATGCTTACTTGGCCTGGCGCAGGAAGTACATGAACAAATCCCATTCATAAATAAAGGGATTTGTGTGCCTGCCTGCTTCCCTCCACCCTCCCCTGCTGATACCCCTTTTTTAAAGTGTATTCTTTTAAGTTTAGCAAACGTGAAAAAAAATTGTTAACCTGAAGGATAAAAGTGATGTATTATTTCAAACAGGATTTCACTCAGCATCAATAATGACAACCTGTGTCATTATTAATGGATATGAGAATGGACTGGGGAACAAAAAGATGGGTTTGGGGGGTTTTTTCCCCTTAGTTATTGTAAGTTTTTCTCACTTTCTAAAATGAAAAAAAGAAATAAGAATAGAGGGAACTGCATTCACCTTTGTGGAAGAGTTCTCACCAATTCACACTTTTGGAGGTTGCAGCAAGGTGGGTGTTGGTCTCATCTCTGGGGCAACCACTGTAGGGACAAGAGAAAATGGCCTCATGCTGTGCCAGAGGAGGTTCAAGAGGGGCATCAGGAAGAATTCTGCACTGAAAGGCTGGTCAAATATTGGAAAGCACTGCCCAGGGAACTAGCGAGATCACCATCCCTGGAACTGTTCAAGAAGTGACTGGGCATGACACTCACTGCTATAGTTGAGTTTACAAGGTGGTGGCCAAAGGTTGCACTAGATGGTCTTGGAGGTCTTTTCCAACCTTAATGATTCCATGATTCCTTCTATCCAAAATAAGGGAAGTCAAAAAAATTTACAAAATTGTCAAACTAACTTAAACTCATTTTAGAGATCTTAAACCAGACCATCAATGACCAAAATACCTACATATTGATCACAAAATCCAAAGGTAAATTAAGCCAAGTATTGTGTTTTACTGTGTAAGCTACTAACAGTGTTACTCAAAATGATGCTGGAGCACTGCAGAATCCTCATATGTAACAAGAGCTTGTCTATGCTGAGAGCTAAGGGTTTGAAAACTTCGGCTCTTCTATTCTTATTCTTTCTCAGTGATGAAGTAACATCTTAAGAATTGAAATTGCTTTAAAAATACCAAATACAAGTAGTTGAGTTAAAGTCTGTAGGTGAGGGCAGCGGGATCTGGTGTATAACTTATAGGGCTCTGATCCAGGAAAAAGCATAAGCAAGTGCTTAAATCCATTCCTTTTCAGGAAAGAATTTCAGCACATGCTAGATTTTAAGCATATGCCTAAAGTTAAAGTCAAGCATATGGTTAAATGTTTTCCTGAATGGAGGCTTTCCTGATTGAAGGCTTTATAGGGCAACGTATGGCATTTTTGAGGAAACCTAAAACATTCTCACTCTTCACAGAAAGACAGAGAAACACCACAAATATTTTTTGAAATACCTGCTTTATCGAATTCTATCAAAGAAGGATATATTTGGATTTATTGAATTCTATCAAGGTTTAACATAAAACCTATGAAATGCAAGGACAACAAAACCAAAATATTAATGTTGTAGGCTCATTCAATAAGCAGACACAGACCTCTAGAATTTTCAAAGAAGATAAATTAGTCCCTAATGCATGCATCAAAGGGAAGAGAAATGTTACCTAGTATGTTTTGTATTAGCCTTTCACTTTATCTCCTTTACTAGACTTTTTTCTTCTTACCTTTTTTTATGTTTGGTGAGAAATTAGGTCATGACTGCAGTCAGGGTACACACAAGACATGTAAGTCATAAATCTCCCTACTGCAAGCTGTTTTCTATTCTGTTCTCAATTTATTTCTATTTTGTTAATAATAACCCCACAGCCTAATTCAGCAAAATAATGTGGTGCTCGGCTGTGAGCAGCCTTGCACAGATGCAAGTGTTGAGCTTCTGAGGAAGTGGAAGGAACCTTTCCTCCCAGCTTCTTCCAACTGTGGTGCCATTGGCTTAGTCAGGAGCAGCCTGAGCCACGGACATGGGTGCTCCTGTGTGCAGATCAGGCTGTAGCTCGTGCCCTGCTGACCAAACATTGCAACCAAACCAGTCATCCTCCAGAAATCTCCCTGATGGAGGGGAATAGGGAGGGAGGGACAGGGCATCCTTCCTTTTTTCTCATTCACAAATGTTTTGGGCATGGCTCTCATATGTTTCATCCCACGAGGTTTGGTTATTGTTAGCATATTTACATGCTGCTAGGTTCCCTTTCAAGTTGAGTTCTACTCAGATAATAATAACAACACCTTGTTTCTAAGCCTTTGTTGAAGAAAACAGACATCTTTTCAAGTATCAGTCCCACTGGATTATTCAAGAGAGCAGCGGCTTATTAAGTGTATTTTGTTCATGACCACTCCAACTAGCAAAAGGATGCCATAAGTTACATCAGACACTCACTTCCAGTTTGGCTCTTTAATTCATCCCAACTCAAGACAAAAAGTACCACTGAGGATAGCAGGGAGTTTCTCTAATTGCTATCATTACAGCACAAATATAACAAGATATTTAATGTTATTACTAAAAAGACTTCTTTTTTACTTGGTCCTTGCACATGTCAGCTGCATCTTTCTTTGAAACTGATTATTCAGGCTGCCTCTCATATTATGTATTTGGTGTCTCTTTGTCCCCCTCAAGAGATCTGTGAAGGTCCTGGGGACCCCAAAGGACTCAGAGCCAAAGATGACTTAGGGTGCTGTGGGTGGGGGAGGAAGAGAGGACAGATTTGCATCAGGTTTCTGGACAATGCCTTTCAGGATATATCGGTATAATAATGAAGTTTTCCCTATCCCCTGAAATTTATGAAGATAAAAAGTAAATGTTAAATCCTGATTGATATGAAATCAAAGCCCACTACAAAAATGAGAAGTATTACCTCAATAAAGACAAGTCAGGTCTGTTATGAGAGAGGCATCTGTCTGAGTTATTTAATATATAGATTTAATCAATGTCTCAATAGAAAAAAAAGGGAGTTGAAACAATTTCCTCTGAAGTTTCTTACCAAAATAATGATTATATTGGGGCAGGATGTCCATTCTGAGGGTTTTGGCCAGAACTCCCCATCTAGACCAGAAAACCATTCCCAATAAAAATTTGTTAGAAATGGGTATATTCCTATGAAAACCTCTGGGTTTTCTCTCCCCATTAGCATTTTCTGATAAAAACAGGAAAACATTAAAAAAAAAAATCTTGTCAGTTTCAGTTCATAATTAACATCAATAAATTAATGTTCATCCCTCTCTACTATCCCTCTACCACCCCAGTGTCTGCAGAACAAAGCACTGCTTGCAGATGAAGTGTAAGAACACAAAGTACACCCAGCTGTATGTCCTCTCCTACTTCCATTAGTGTGTCCAGAAAGAAATTTGCTGTAATTTCTGATCATTTAACTCACCTTCTCTTAAGTCTGTTGTCTGAGCTCCCTCAGGCAGTGGTAAGGATGCAGTAACACCCGAGGTACCTTTTTTTTGTGGAAGAGAGAACTATAGCAGGAAGTGCAGACCTGAAGCCAGAGAATAAAGAGGAGATGATTGTCACTGTTGTCCTTCCTCTGCCAGCACTGACTCACGGGAAAAGGCACTGTTCTTCCTTTCGTTTCTCTCTCTGAACTGTGGGCCAGTCCTGGTGATGTAAATGACAGGTTTTGTCTTGCTGTTTGTTTTTTTTTTTCCTAATGTTCGACTTCTGTCCAGCTCTACCTGCTTTGCTGCAGCTTGGGGTAGCGGATTATGCCAAAATAAAGCAGGTCAAGTTGCTTAAAGATGAGGAATAGGGGTAAAGGAGACTGTGAGGACAGGAAAGGAAAGAGAAAAATACCACTAAGATAAATACCATAAAACAAAACAAAACAGAGCCAGAGTGACTTCTCGGTCATCCTGGGGTCAGGATGACAGAGATGTTATCAGAGTAAGGAACAATCTGAGGAAAATGGAGGCAAGACAGAAAGAGGCAGAGAAAAGTGCACTGAGAGGGCTGTGACAGGGAGGAGGAGTAGGCAGAAAAGAGAATTAGGCAAGGAAGGAGATATGCAACTAAGGCTACTGGGCAGGCAGACAAGCCTTGGTGGTCCTGGGATGATCTATCCCAAACTTGTGAGGGATGCACATGAAGAGAGACTGGGAGAGTAAGGAAATGTCTGATGCTTTTCTGTTCTCTCCAGCCTATAAACAACCTTCCCTACTGCTACCCAGCCCTTCAGTACTCTTTATTACTGGTATAAATAATTTTCAACCAAAATGGGGAGGCAATGACTTTGAAACTAAATATGGCATATTTCTTAAAAGAGGGATGCTTCCTGGGAGGTGAAGAAAAGGGGGGGAAGGGGGGGGACAGGAAGACTCTAAAAGAAAAGCGGTTACAACAGACAAAGAGTAAATATTAAGAGGGAACAGATAAAGGGAAGAAGACGAAAAAGATAAAAGTGATGGATGAGAGGAAGAAAGGAAATAGAAGGAGCCAAAATAATGACAACAAAGGAAAAGAATAAAGAAAAGGAAGCAGAGAGGAGAAAAACAAAGATCCAAATGAATACCTGGAGTTCTTAATGATTAATATATTTTCTTTTACTGAGAGGAAAATTTCTGCTGCACTTAAGTAGTAGATTAAGTCATAATTTACACTTTTTTAGAGCAAGATATAGAATTTGAGCTTTTTAGGGGTAAAGTGCTCAAACTGATTAAGATCCATTCTCAATGGGATATGCCATGTCCCATCGAGCTGCAAAATTAATATTTTCCTCCACTTCAGTGTACATAAGAAGACAATAAAGTGAGTAGAAAGACACAAATCTGCTCTCAGTTATACATCTATAAAATAATTAATACAATAATAATGTTTCACAGGTATAACTAGATTTGAGTATTTGAGGGAATCTAACCAGATTTGCATTTGACTCTTTCCCAACAAGCAGAAGGTAAAAACAAAAACAAAAACAAAAACCAAAAAAACAAACAAACAAAAAAAAAAAAACACCAAGGGGAAAAAAAAAAAACACAGAAAGAAAGGAAAAGGAAGGGAATTTATTATGTGGTATCTTCAGCTATCTGTATTGCCCATGGCATGGCTATCCATCATGAACCATGCATTCAGATTTTATAACCCGAATATTCTGCAAACAAATAACACCTTAAAACAGCAAACCAAACAATAGAACAAGGATTATTATGTCCCTTCCTTTTCACCAGTATACACAGCAAAGGAGATATAGGAGGATATCAACTGTAAATGGCATCTTCAGTAATGAAGGGAAAAGCTGGATATCCACGTCTGTTTCCTAGGCAACTGAATGGAGGGACAATCAGAATCTCTCAATTGCACCCCATTATAGATATTTTCTACACAGATCAGTAAAAGGAAGAAAAAGGTGATTGGAAAATCTTCAGCAAAAATCATCCTGGAGCACTTTGAAAGCATGGGGGAAGTGAACAGATAATACATAAAATGGCTGCCTATGTGTAGCTCCTGATTGCAATCATCTTCAGAGCTGAGGGATGACAGGAAAATCGTGCATTTAAAAAAAGGTCCCAGATTTCATCCCTGACTCTCAGGATGGGGCTGCACTGACAATTATATTTTATAAGAATATCTCACAAATGGACCTTGACACTGTGTATAAAGGAATTATTCTGAAACATGCATTGTAAATTCATTCTCTGCATTTTACTTTGGCACTCCACGAACGTAATGGTCCAAGATTATTAATATGACCTGATGAACCAGAGCTGTTACTGATCCACTAATATCTTTTCTCTGAATAATTTATAGAATGCACAAACTTAGATGAATGAAATAAGCATATGCCAAGGGAGTTCACTTTTTTCTGCACTGGCTAATATCTTAGTACCAAAAGTAACAGTACATGCTTTATTCAGGAACATACTGGGGAAAAAAAAAAGGACAAGCGAGTACTCAAAGGATAAAAATATTACAAGGTATCAAAGCCAGACAGATAAATGAATTAATCTAGATGAGCCATATGGACTTATTGCATCCCTAAATGTCACAATACAACTATTACAGCTATCCTGGCCATCCCAGGAAATGTTCTGGGTAAAGCCCAACTAAGGAAAGCTTAAATTACTTATTACCATGTATGTCTTCATTCTTCTTTTCTGCCCAGTCCCAGCAGATTTTCTTTTTTCACTTCTTCATTCTTTGTCTGGTTTTTTGTGTTGTTGTTTGGGGTTTCTTTTCTCTCTCTCTCTTTTCTCTCTCCTTTTTTTTTTTTTTTTTTTTTTTTTTTTTTTTACTATGAGCCAAAGGTCTAATAAACATCATGCCAGTTTTCTAAGGCTGGCTACACCAGCACAAAATCATCATAGAATCACAGAATCATGGAATCATAGAATGCTTTGAATTGGGAAGGACCTTAAAGATCATCTAGTTCCAAACATCTTTCACTAGACCACGTTGCTCAGGGCTCCATCCAACATGGCCTTAAACAACTTCAGGGATGGGACATCCACAATTTCTCTGGACAACTTGTTCCAGTGCCTCACAACCCTCACAATAAAGAACTTTTTCCTAATATCTAATCTAAATTAGTGACTGTGTCCTGTCACTACGTGCCCTAGTAAATACTTTTTCTCCATCTTTCTTGTAGGGTCTCTTTGGGTACTGGAAAGCTACATTAGATCACGCTGCAATCTTCCCTTTTTCAGGCTAAACAATCCCAATTCTCTCAGGCTTTCCTCATAGCAGAGGTGCTCCATCCCTCTGATCATCTTGGTGGCCTCCTCTGGCCTTGCTCCAACGGCTCCATGTCCTTCCTGTGCTGGGAGCCCAGGGCTGGATGCAGCACTGCAGGTGGGGTCTCACCAGGGCAGAGCAGAGGGGCACAATCCCCTCCCTCACCTGCTGCCCACGCTGCTTTGGATGCAGCCCAGGGCACATTTGGCTTTCTGGGCTGCAGGGGCACATGGCTGGGTCATGTCCAGCCTCTCACCCACAGCACCCCCAAGTCCTTCTCAGCAGGGCTGCTCTGGATCTGTTCATCCCCAGCCTGTGTTGATACCGGGGGTTGCCCTGACCCAGGTGCAGCACCGTGCACTTGATCATATTAGAACTCATGAGATTCCCATGGGCCACTTCTTGAGCTTGTCCAGGTCCCTCTGGATGGCATCCTGTCCCTCAGGTGTGTCACTCAGCTTGCTGTCATCTGCAAATTTGCTGAGGGTGCACTCCATCCTTCTGTCTATGAAGTCTTCATTTAATCACAGAGAGAAGTGCACCAAGCCAAGATGCACCCTAACATCCAACCTGCCAAACCTTTTTCCCCGTTCAATGTTTTCTAACAAAAAAAAAAAAAAAAGACATAACTTATAAACAGAAACATTATATTTCCTGATTTGGACTGTGAGACAAAATACATCTTTCACATCACAGCAAGTATTAGCAAAGTACAGAAAAACCATTGTCAATCCTGACTGGTCTTCTTTACCAGGGATTGCAACAAGTCTAGACCAATAAAAGGGCAGAGAAACACCATCAGAGAGGGCTTCTGGACAGTGGAATCAAATTTTTATCTGGAATTTCTGGACTTTATATATTTGTGTTAATTTCTGGTCTGATCTTATTTCTCAGAGAGCAATGGTCTATTTGATGAGGGACCAAGTTAAACCTCTTTACACTCTGCTCGACTCAGCCTCTTCAGTTTTAGAGGAGGTATATTTTGGTTCATTTCCAGGTGGTTATTTTGGGGTTTTTTTTTGTTATTCTGTAATTGATTGGTCTGCTTTACTGGTTGGACTTCAAAATATTGATATGTATATGAAACTTTATTATAAGATGGAGATAGCAAGTGCACAACAAAATTATGTAGGCAAAACTTATTAAAAATATATGCAGGAAAAACATGGAAGGAAACAAAGAAAATAGCCTTTCGATGTGGGAAATGGGAAAACTTCTTGTAAAGTATCAGTTTTTATCCACAGCTAGGACCAAACATCAGTTTTCATGAATAATCCAACACTTATTTTCTCTGGGATGGAAAGTCCACTAGATAGATAGATAGATAGACGGATGGATGAATTCAGCAAAATAGATATCCTCTGAAATGAGTAGGAGAAATTGACAAAATCTTTTCGTAAGAAAATTTTAGTCTGAAAAAATATTCCAAAACAGAAGTGCTCAACTGTCGCTCAGCTCATATGCAAAACCTCCAATGCTTTCTATCTCCACTACTAAAAAAAACCCAAACATCCCTCTTTTTAAACTGAAACAGGTGGTAGAAAAACTAGCATTTGGGCAGCAGTTCTTTCAGCAGCTGATTGAACCAAACCCGAAGCTCTCCACCCACAGGTAGACAGCCCTCTTAAGTTCTCTGGAACTGAAAAATCCTCTGTATTTGATTATCTTCTCTCAGTCACTGCTACCCTAGTTTCTTTTTCATCTTGTCTAATAATCCCAAATGTGTTTCTATTTAGCAGTTTGATATAGTTTTACAGCAATCCTATGCCAGTGCTGGTACAGCTTATACATGTTAGTGGCATCCCTATGAAAACTGTCCCCTTCATCCTCCCAGAGAGAAAATTCATACTTGGGGAAGTACTTCAGCTTTTATTATTTCCTGTTCTTTCTTTTTAAGGAAAAACTGGATGAAATCTTGAAATTGACAGGAACAAAATTTCATTCAGGGAAGAAAAAGGTGTAATTAAGCATACTTTTGTAAGTAAAGTGGATAAAATACAGAAGTCCATACCCTAAATATGGCCATGGAGCACGGAGGAGACTGGCCAAATCACCCATCGCTCTGTAAATAGATTAACTTTCCGTACATTGTCTCCACAAGCACAGGGCAGAATAATGGTGGTGGAGGTATGACAGCATCCAGACACAATCCAGGGGGAATAATCCAAAAAGCCAGCTAGAACACTTGGGACAGGTTCCTGAGAGAAAATCAAGGGAGGAAGTTTTTGGGTCGTGAAGTAACTGCAAAGAAGTCTCAGAAGAAAAGTAAGCTTTCAAATACTGTTTCTATTATAAGGGTGAAGAGGGTATTATGTAAATTATTCATAAATAAATAGCTATGCAGTGTGCACATCACTTATTCACTGAAATCATCAATAGACTTCCCTTAAAAACCCCTTCCAAGCTCCTCAAAGCTGGCTAGGGCTCCGTGCAGGAAGGATAGTGCTATTAGTACAGGAGGGAATGGATTTATTTCCAGTGTACCTGGCAAGCATCTGTACAGACACACGATGACATCAGTCACAGCCAGGACCACACAAGTATACTCACATGTAAGTCTATTGGACAGCCAATACATATGGTTTATACCTTTCTCCCTCTCAGTCAGGAAAGACTTCAGCTATTTTTAAGCCTGGATATGCATATGGCCAATATAAGGATATTCCTTGTGCAGAGGAAAAAATGGGAATACTTAAATTTTTCAACATGTTCTCTTTATTTCTAGCAGTTTTCTTTTTCCATTGTGCTTACTCACTCTTTCCCTGAAACAGTGACGGGCCATCCAGGAACTTTTGTAATCTCAGAAGTTTGAATTAACACCCACAAAATCACAAAGTTTATTTGTTCATGTACATTGTGAAGTGACCAGCTGGGACAGCGTGCTCACACACACGAAGTGGTGCACACTCAGGCTGGCAACAGCTGCTTAGGTAGAGCAGTCGAGGGACAAAGCCTACAGCAAGGAACATTTGTACCAAGGTTTAATATTGCACCTACAACAAGGAATATTAAACCACTTTCAGACTACTGTTCACTCACCTCAAGAGTTAAGCAGCAGTGGAGAGCAAGCAAATTCGTAATTCTCACAGTTGTCTAAAAGTTAACTTTTAAAGTAGAAAAAGTGGCTAAATCATTTGCATAAATTATTGCCAATTGTCCATCTAACTTTTGTTACAATAGGAACCATGACAAAGACCTTGGAAATGATGAGTCATGAATTTTCCAGGAACAGCCAAGTGCATCATCCTCTGAAAAGAATATAAAGGAGGAAAGTTTACATTTGTGAAAAACGCCAGCCATTGACATGCACTTTTTTCACTTTTTTAAAGGAAAATAGCAGTAAAGCAGAAAGTATCTACATCGAGGAGACAGTTACTGTCAGTCATTAAATGACTGCCTCGGGTTGTGTCAGTCTCAGTGCTGTATATGACTGTACCAAAAGAAACCAAAGTGACAGTTTCAACATAACCTGTCCTTTAATAAGGCATAATTGTACAATATGAAAATAAATGCTTTGACTGCTCTTTTTTCTCACTCTTCTTTTTTAAAAGGAAGCTGGAAATTGAAAAGAGAATGAAGATCATTCAGCTCCACACAGGATGCCTTTGCTGATACTTTCTCAATGCCTGAGAAATACTTAGAAAGAAGAGTACTAGCTGGCTATATTTCCATTTCCCATTTTCAAGCAAAACCATGGTGATTCTAGGCCACTTCTTTTAATTCAGTTTTAATTGTTGCATTACCTCAAGGTTTGTTTTGTTTTTAATAAGGTGCTTTCATGGGGAATTGTGGCTTAGTATTTGTCATGAGGCAGCTTGATCTGTATCTCTACAGTTCCTGAGAATTTTGAAAAGATGACCTTATGATGCAAAAAACGAAATTACGTGTTGATAAAAACTACTCATATTTGGTCACCAGTCAAATGGCACAGGTTAGATTTAAAAAAAAGATCACATGGTGACCAGCTTATGAATCCATGACTCTTTGACCCATATACTCAAAGATTTGTTAGAGTTGAAGTCTTTCAGACTGGGCCCTGTACAGATGCTTTTGAGGTTTTTAAGAAAGCTCAGAAAGCTCACAGTCACAGTGGCACTGCTGAGAGTACCCCTCAGAGGTACTTGGTCATCGTTCAAACTGTATTTTTTTTGTGCTTCCTTCAACAATTAAAATCTGGGTAACTTCTCCTGTTTTAATTTCTAACTTCTGATGTTCCAGAAAATGAAAAGCTTTATGACAGCTGCTATTGTTTCATTTTATTCCAGCATAGTAACAGGTTTTAAATGCCATTATTATTTATAGGGATATGGGTTTATATATATTATCTATCTATAAAAGTGTGTTGATTTCTTCATTCTGTTCGTTCTAGCAGCCCTCACTCTTTTGCAGCTAATTTTAACTTCCCACTAACACATTCTATTCCATAGACCCTATAAATTAATGAATATTATAAACTCTTCAGAGCTGACCTCAACTTTTCTTTCCCGAGAATTCTTAAGCTAGCCTTGTGTTTTATTTATTTGTCCGTATTTTGAGGTTACTATAACGCACATTACACAAGAACGTGATGATAGGTGAACACTCCAAACAAAATGAATTGGTAGCTACTGTCTCTGCCTTCAGGGCTTAGTCTTTCTATGTGTGTTTCAGACTGCTGCCTTAGCAGCTTTCAGGATGAGCAGCCTCCAGAAATGATGGATTGACCTGCAGTGTTTGGTGGGTTCAGGTGCCTGGGTGTGCACAGATCAGGGGCCAGTGCCCGTGCTTGGCATCAGAGCATGCAGCTCTCTCTTTGTCCAGGAGACTGGAGCTCTCATGCGTGGCTAAATCTTCTGCCAGATGGATGTGCAATAGCTCTGACAGATCCCAGGGCAGAGCTATTACCCAAATACTGGCAGAATCAATGGCTTCTCCAGCAAGCAGCAAGAGTAATAAAACCATCTGGCTTTTCAGAGCACAGCAGGACAGTGTCTTATGTGTTTATACATACCAGTTGCCTGTTTTGCCATAAAATTCTTCCTATTACAGAAAGCTATCCTGATACTTTCTATGAAATTAAGATACAGGCTGTTCATGTATCTCATTGTGATCCTTTACAGAGCAGATTTTTCTGAAGGTTGATCCAAATCTGGGACAATAACTACGTGATTGCAAATCATTTGACCACATTGTTAGTGATTATACCTCTGAGCTACAGACAAATATAGCCAAGACAGAAATTAAGCCATTGACTAGCTAGAGTCCAGAGTGTCAGAATTGTATAAAAGTTCGTGAAATACTGCCAGTGCACACTTCTGAAAGATAAACAAAAATTGCATAGAGTAGTGAACAAAAAGAGTGGAAAAAATTAACCTTTAAAAACAGAACTGAAAATCAGGTACATAAGATATTACCATCTGAGAAGCAAAGTCCTCCAACAAGACTGGAATTTAATCGTGTCAGTCTTTGGATTACAAGGGTAGGAACAACAGCTACAAAAACAAATCCTGCCTTAGAAGTTTGGAATGTTTCTCCTGAAGGTCTTAGTGTATCAGTATCTCTTTTGATATGGCTTCTGTAGCTGTATCTAGGTCTAATTTAAATCTGCCATAATAATCTTAAAAGGACTGCTTAACATAATTATTATTATTCCAAATGAGAGTAGAACTTTATTTAGGCTAAAGCCATATATGCAACTATGGACACTTCTATAAATTTTAAAACAAAAACCAATCACTGACTGTCTGCAAAGTTATGATAGGTGAACTATAGCTGTTTCCTACAGTGATTTGAAAGACAGTGTCTTTTACACAGACAACTATATTTAGTACGATGAGCATGAAGGTAGACAATATTACCTGAGAACGGAAAATCAGGGAATCACCCTTTGGGGTGTAAAACTTCCAGACTAAAAAAGAAAATTTTAAAAATCACCTTTTCTGAAAGGTAAAGGTTTAACTGGGTTTTTAGCCCTGAAGTTAGGCTGGCTTAGAGAAGAAAGCTGGTTGAGGTGACCTCCAGAAGTCCCTTCCAAATGAAATATTTCTGGGGTTTGATCCTGTCAGTGATCCTGTGAATGCAAGAGCTCTACCACACAGTCTGTCAAACACTGTGGAACAGTGAGAACACGATTAAAGGCCAGATGTGTTAGACGCCAAAATAACTGCTGCGCAGCTTTGGAAAATAAAACCTAGAATAGGAATCCTCAGCTATTTCCAAGGTATGTTTACCATTAAAAAAATAAGAGCATAAAACTTTCCTAGCCATGTGTATGCACCCAGAGTATTCTTGCTCTTTCCCGAACACTGCCAAGGCACCCTGCTCTGACCCACAGAGAAAGAGCATCTGCACACCAGGCAGATAAAACTGTTATTTGGGAAACCTGACGTAATCTGTGACTTACTAATGAGATAATTTTATGAATTTTCTTTTTGTCAATTGAAAAGTTTGAAAAGGACTGATTTAAATATATTTCTCAAAATTTATTAACTAGAATATTTTTGCTTTTCTTCATGGTCATTCAGAAATTTTCAGAGCTGCATTGGAGTTATCTTTGTTTGTAGGTCATATTTTCAAGCATGACCTCAAGACATTTGTATTTGGATGCTACAGTCAATCATTAGATAAATTATGTAGCTTTAAGGGACTGGTCAGTTTCTAGTGAAAATCCTTGAAAAGTGCATTTTTTAACACAAGTGGATTTACCTGAAGGGTAAGTCTGGGTCCCTGCCATTACCTCCTGACACAGAGCATGCAGATTCATGGCATGGCTGGAGCCTATGATGTGTAATTCCTCTTAAAGGAGGACAGTGTCTGCTCCTGAATCTCATGTGACCTGAGCATCCCAACTCGGCTCTGACTGCCACCTGTTCTGCCATTAAAACTAAAGTGGGCAAAGAGCTTTCAGTTGAGTCTCACTAGATTCTTATTTACTCTTGTCGTAGTTTTAATTTATCACGTTTCTAAAATTAAAAATAAGAGAAGCTACATCTGAAGTGATTGCAATCTCAAATAATCTGAACTGGCAATCATCTCAAAGGTAATTATTCAAATCTGCTATTCATACCCCACTGTTCTGCTGCAAGGCTATTCTTGTAATACAGGCACTTCTAAATTCACTCAAATCAGTAATAGGAAACTCCAAAGATTATCTGCTGCTTTCAGATGATCTCTATAGTTTCTCTATTCTATGGTAACTTAGCTCCTTTTTCTCTTTTCCTATCATTTTATTGTTTTCACAGGCCACTGATACTATTTTTCACTGCTCTCCAAGGCTAAAGGGAACACCTAGGTTTCATTGATACTGTAGCTGGGCTTCAATGGCACTGTATTCATTTGCTGAATTATGCCTGTCTTTTGAAAAAAGACCTGCCTTAAACTGACCAGGAAAATAGAGACCTCTCACAGTAATTCCTAGATTTCATTCAGTAGCCGGTAATCCTAATTCTGAAAAGGAAATCTCTGGCTGCCCTCTCAGGCTGCTAGTCATCACCCAAAGAGCAGGACTCAAAAGTCAAGTGATGCCAGAGGGTTCAAAAAGATGGAAGCCCAAGCTCTACAGATACTGACAGTATTGGCTCTTCCGAACATTTAGTTTCCAAAGAGTATTGACAATACCCGTTCTTTTTGCTCATGTTTCTAGTAAAGTCGTAACAGTCATTTTACAGGATGGATTATTTTCCACAGAAATAAAATTGGCAGAAGGGAATAAAAATATGCTGATTTACCAAGGAAGAAAATTATTCAGTAAAGTGTGCAACTTTTGGCCCTTCATTTGGTCTTCAGCCACTCAGAAAGTCAAAGCTGTCAAGCAGCAGCACAGGGTTCATACTCAGTGGATCCTTTTAACTTTGCAGCACCTCCACTTGCACTGACATCACACTCCTCCCATCAGTATCAAAGGTGTAAGCTAAATAAAAATTTGTTTTCTGACAGAAACATCTCTTAGATGAAAGGGCCCCCCATTACCTTTTAATATGCCAGCCTTGCTACTCCCTCTGCGTTGGTGGCTGATAGGATTGTGAGTAGCATTGAAAGCTATCACTAAAACCCTTCCTCTCCACTAAGAGCAAGACTGACACAGTTTTCTTCCCACTAACAGCACCCCTCTTTGTTTAAAAGGTGGGTGAGAGCTCAGCTTTCTGTGGGCAGAGTGTACAATTTCACTCCTACTGAAGAAAGTAAGGAGCAAGGAAAGAATTTAGCCTGAAACAGTTCATTTCCTGGCCATCTCCTGGGGCAGCATTCACACATGCTACTCTTTATTTAAGAGAGATTTCAGCCTTACATGTTGGTCTTTTATTCAGAACAGCAAGATCGCAGCCAAAAGTAGTATGAGATAATAACAGGTATCACATACTCCTTGTGGTTTCATAGTATCCAAAGTCTGCCAGACTAGTTGGATTATGGGCATTTTAAAGTTAATAAAACCAATTTGTTTAAAAAGAAATTACCCATTTGGCTCTTGTTGATCATCCAGTTGGTCTTATTTTTCCAAGATGCAGAACACATCTGCATCCAATTAGTATATTAGTTGGAGTGCCTCTACACTGCTGCGTTACAGTTCCTGTGCATGGCTTGAAAAAATATGTAGGATGTAAACTGTTTTCTCATCTTGTTGCAAATCAGCAGAGGCTTTAGTGGAGCCACAGGACCCTGGGGGTGGGGGAGAAAGAGGGGCTTGAGTGTGGAGGCGAATACCAACAGGGTTTGGCTCAGCTCCTTGAGCTCAATTAGGTTATTTTTGAATTAAAGGTAAATCTTACACTTGGTTTCTGACATAACAAAGTAAAAAAGAAAATCTCTATTTATTTTAATGGAATGTAGTGTAGGCTTCACAAGATCATAAATACAGCACCATTAGTACAAAACAACAGTACATTATTGGTTCTGTGCTTGTGCCTGCCTTCTCTTCATCCATCCTTATCCTGCTGGTGTAGCCAGAGACACATAAATATCAATTAAAGACACAACTAATACAATTAAACCCAAAGCAGCAAGCTCCTTCAATGGTAGCTTGTATTTAACCATCTTATTTATGGTATAACCTCACTCTCTGTTTCCAAATATTATGGTCAGCCTGAAAACAGTCACTGCAGCTGCTCCAGGCTGAAGGTGGAGAGTGGCACGAGTCTGATATCTCATGGCTGTGCTGAGGGATGAGCATAATAGTAACAAGGGAATTTGAGAAAGCTGTAGGATGAGGAAAGCTTCAGGCTTCATAGTGTATTTTTAAACAGAGGAGGTTGAACCGACACAAATGGGAGTCCCCAGGGCTTCAGTAGGGGATGAGGCAGAGTTGGAGAAGTGAGTCATTTCCTTGCACCAGGTGGGCCTGCAGAGTCCAGGAGATGACCTGCCTCCTTTGCCCATCAGGGCAGCAGCATTCTGTGAGCACACGAGCGCCTGCTGGAGCTGACTGCAGTGAGCCCCACGCTGTCATGCCAACAGGCTTGGGTGGCTCCTTGGGCTGAAATACCTGTTCCCTGTTGTGGGTTGACACTGGTCAGATGCCAGGCACCAATGACAGCTGCTCACTCACTCCCCTCTACAGCTAGACTGAGGAGAGCAAATTTAATGAGGGGGTCCATGGGTTGAGTGAGATAAGGACCTGGAGAGATTGCTCACCAAATACCATCACAGGAAAACAGGCTCAACTTCAAGAAATTATTTGAGTTTATTGCTAACAAAATCAGAGCAGGAAATGAGAAGTAAAATAAGACCTTAAAAACACCTTCCTCCCCTGTTCCCTTCTTCGAGCCCTACCTCCTACCCCAGTGGCACAAGGAGACAGGGAATGGGGGTTATGGTCAGTTCATCATTTGTGGCTTCTCCTGCTGCTGAGGGAGAGGAGTCCTTCCCCTGCTGCACCGTGGGGTCCCTCCCACAGGAGAGACAGCTCTCTGTGAACTTCTCCCATGTGAGTCCATCCCACAGGCAACAGTTCGTGAGACTGCTGCAACGTGAGTCCCTCCCACAGGCACAGTCCTTCCAAACTGCTGCGGCGTGGGTCACTCTTCCACAGGGTGCAGTCCTCCAAGGACAGGCTGCTCCAGCCTGGAAGCAGGGCCCTCTCTCCATGG
>WEKY01053591.1:0-14261 GCA_013390045.1 Picathartes gymnocephalus | reverse complement strand
GGGGCTGCGGGGGGATCTCTGCATCTCCCGTGGATCCCCACGGGCTGCGGGTGGATCTCTGCATCCCCCGTGGATCCCCACGGGCTGCGGGGGGATCTCTGCATCCCCCGTGGATCCCCAGGGGCTGTGGGTGGATCTCTGCATCCCCCGTGGATCCCCAGGGGCTGCAGGGGCACAGCTGCTTCACCACGGCCTCACCACGGCCTGCAGAGGAATCGGCTCTGGAGCCTGGAGCACCTCCTGCCCCTCCTTCTGCACTGACCTTGGTGTCTGAAGAGCTGTTCTCACACGTTCTTATTCTGCTTTTTTCTGGCTGGAATTAAAACTGCACAACAACCTCTGTTTTGACTTCTTCTTAACTATATTATCACAGAGGCATTACCAACCTCTCTCATTAGCCCAGCTTTATGCAGTAGCGTGTCCACCTTCAGAGCCATCAGGGACTGGCTCTGCTGGACATGGTGGAAGCTTCCAGCAGCTTCTCACAGAAGCCACCCCTGTACCCCTCTGATACCAAAACTAGGCCATGCAAAACCAGTACACCCCCACCCAACCTCCCTTCTCCAGTCTCCCAGCTTGGTGATTCTCTTTCAGTGTTTCTCACTGGCACACTGCCCTCCATGCCGTAAGATAGGTCAGAATAAATCATTGTATAAATTAAAGAGCAGAGCTCAGTTGCCTGACTGGAATTGCTTTTCCATATATGCTTGAGGCAGGGTGAGGACTGGAATCACTCCCTCTGCATCCCACAGGTGCACAGATCTGGGAAGCAGAGCCTCACCCCTGGCTGCCCATGCACACAGAACATAGAGGCTTTTCTGAGCAAAGGTCTAATGAAGGCAGCCTCCTTGAACACATCACAAAGAGAAGCCACAACTTTAGGAGGCTCGAAGTCAGTTTTTGCATTGGGCAAAGACTGGTGTTGTTCAAGGCACAGCATCTAAAATTCAGACGCTGATAAAGCATCTATCAGACATTTTGACTCTAAGTGACTGGAACACATGCTTTGTCAGGAATAAAAAAACATTGAGAGGATGCCCTGAATGGTTGAGACTTCTAGCAGTGTGGAGATCTAAACAGCTTTACATTCTGATTGTGCAATCTGGATGCACATGTTGAAGAAAAGTACCAGAAGGTAACATTATTTCTGACAACTTCTGGTGCTACAAAATTTTGGGAGCAATTCAGATGCTTACATGTAGGTTCTTTGTGCCATTTTAGACACTGTAGGATACCCAAGGGTGATCATTCCACATTGAATAATTCCCCTGGGATTTTTACTTTGTTTCAGTTAATATTGGCGAAGGAGTCCAAGAATTAAAATGATGGTATAGTTACAAGCCCAGTGCAGCTAAAAATTGCTACCTCATGCACACAATCTAGCTCCTTCAGAAGTTATCATGGAAACCAGAAAAGTAATCCTTTCTTCCGAGCTGAGTGGAGGGTGTAAGAATGTCTGTCCACAACAGATGAGCCCCAGAAAGAACAGATTTACCTGCTGCTCCACAGAAGACCAAGAGAAATGCTGTGGTGCACAAAGCAGCATGGGGCAGCAGAGACTTGAAGAGCATGCCTTTTTTGGATGGAGATAAGTGTGAAGATGTTTATCTTCCTCTACTGACTGACTTACAGTAACAGGTTTAGGCTAAAAGGTCTGACTTTCAGATAGTTGATGATGTGTTAGAACTCTCCCACCAGAGGAGCACCACTTCACTTTAAATTATAGATATCAGAGAGGACACACAGTTTTAATGTTCATTTTTCTTTTCTCTACTTGAAAGGGGATGATGTGAAAAGCTGTAACTTTGAAGGCTCTGGTGTGAGGCAGCTGGCCCAGCTGTGCTCCACTGAGGCTCATGTTCTCCAGGGCTGCTGCCTGGAAAGCTGCCACTGCGGGAAGCTGACCTCCACCAGTCACCTCACCTCTGAGCATTTACTGCACATAAAAAATGAAACTGAAATCTTGTTCCTTTTGGTTAAATGAATTTCCTGATAGGTGTCAGGAAATGTCTGAAATTTGTTGTCCTTTCTTTCCTCATAGTTTTCATAGCAAACTGTAGCAGACACGAATATTAAATATTTTTGTAATTTCTTTTCTTTGTTTCAGTTCCCACAGGTATTCACATAGAAACAGGGCCAAAAATTCATTTGAACAAGACTTCGTGTTCTTTCCATGTCCAGTGGTGTGCATTAAATTGTGCAAAATAGCTCATGTTTGATTCCATATCTACCTAGATTTAGTTAAGTGTTGGGTCATAAATGCCAGAGTCTATTAAATTCAGTGGCTTGTTTTGTCTTAAATTAAGGCAGGCTGTCAAGATTGAACACTAGAAAAGCAAATTTATTCTTGTGACCTGTTGTAGGCATTTCCACAGAAATCCAGCTAACCTATGTCTTTGGATTCATCTAATGAATTCTAAAATCTCAAACACCCATTCAGGGAAATGGGGGTAAAAGAGAATTCAAAATGAAAAGTTGACAGAAGAATATTTTGGTTGCTAGCTAAAAAAAGCACCTGCCTCAACTGGCAGCTATTTATTTTTTTAATGGGAAAAATTGATAGAGCAAAAGCGGAAAGGAGAAAGGTTCCAAGGCTAAAATATAATTATTCCATCTGTTTTTACACTACAAAAATGAAGATTTGCAACATGCACACCAGTTGTACCTTTACACTTCTTTTCTGGTGTGGACAAGAGGTGATCAAAGGAAGAGAGAAGGACAGGAATGGTATGAACCATTCTTCCATCAAATTCCAAGGTTATCTCCTTGAGAATATCTATCTTGGTCTTATTAAAAAAAAAAACAAAACAAAACAAAAAAAAAAAATCAAACAAGTAAACACCTAAAGTTATCCTTCAGAATTTTATTTTATTCTACAAAACTTCCTTCTTTAGTCTTCTTTATACACATGAGACTGTATTACATTTTTAAAAACTCTCTGGCAGGACATTTATAGAAAGTTGTAGTTCTCAATTCTACATTTAAAATTTAATGTCTTAAAATTATATAATCTTTTTGTTGTTGAATCCTTCCTAACTTCAGAGGAATACACCTAATGAGAAAGAATGGTTTTAATTAGTTTGAATTGCACTGGAATTTATACATAGCTTTAGTGTATGGGGATTACATTGAAATTCCCTGAGCATAAAAGCAAAATTAGGAGGTACAAAATAGAGGTTAAAAATAAAAGTGAAAAAAAAACAAAACAATTTTTTCCTGTTAGCATCAATGATGCTTCAAATTTGAGCATTTTCCTATTAGTTGAACCCCCTTAAAAATGCATGAAATTAAAGAGCAAGATAAGATTGACTTTCTTGTCCAATGATCCTCTGAAGAAAAAATTGTGATGATAACCCATCATTGAGCAAACTGCATACCCTTAGTGGGAAGGAAAAAAAAAAGTCAAATCCTGGCTTTCACAATGTATAGGAAAGGAAGGTCTATCTGACCTAGTTAAATCTTTTTTTGATATCTAAGAAGCAGATCAGTGATTTTAACTGCATCAAGGTGGACAAGTGGATTTCATTACATTTACTTTCATCATTATTAGAAAAGTTTCACCATTTAATAAAAACACTGTGATCTCATTTTATTATTTCCAGGAACTACTCCTTATCTAATGGCCAAATTTAGGGGCTGAATTTGAAATCTGCTTTCAAGTGAAAAATTTGGCTAGCATATCTAGCTGCACAGAATGTTTGCAAGTGTTCGCATATATCTTGGGCTTCCTGGCTGCTGTCTAGGAAATGCTGTCATTATTTGGCTCTTTTATCTTTGCCTACAGATGCTCTGAGTGGTGGAGTGTTACTACATTCTGAAGAAGGAATCTTTAGGAAGTGCAACCAATGTAACATGACTTTGAGGGCTATTGTAATTTCTAAAAATGGAGGATATTATACCTGTATGAAAAATAAACCACCAAAAAAAAATTCAACTGAACTGAAAAAATAAAAACAAACATCACCAAAGAAACTTTAAGGACTAAATGATCAGTTTATTTTATTTCCTGATGTCAGCTATATCTGATGTTAGATCATTCAAGCAGCCCACCCATACAGATCTGCCCTTGAGCACAGAGGCTGCAATTATTGTTGTGCCTGTTACCCTGTTGTTATTATCAACTAGAATTATAATCCAAACTTCCATAACAAATGCAAGTTCTAGAGAAGCCTGCAGCTATTTGTACATTTTCTGAATTTATTATTGTTTGTCACAAAATAGAACTGTCAAACTTTCTCTCACAGTCCAGTAATTGCAGTAGTGTTGTAGAAAACAAAAAATATGCCTTAAAATAATTTCTCTACTGAAGATTTGAATGTGAGTGTCCAGGTGGGTGTTTTGAGCATTGTAGCTGGAGAGGCCAGTCCATCTCCTTGTTTCAGACTGAGCATAAGCCATGGGGTTTAGTTGCTTATTGCCAAAGGCTCTGAAACCAAACACACCAGACTGTTTCCCTATTGCTTAGAGTTATCCAAGTATTCCTTACATTTGTTTTAGTGGCAGAAAGTTGTAGTAATAAAAATCCACAGAGATGACCCAGGCTGTCTATCCTGCTTTGGCAATATTGCAGACTGTCCCAACTGGGCAGGTGAGTGGTAAATATATATACATACACACACACACTTTTTTATACACACACACACACATATGTATATATATCTATATATGTATCTTAAAGGAGGGAGCACTAATTACCTCTGATAATCTGCCTGGAGAGCATCCCCACATCGTTCAGGTGTGTCCTGTGCCTGATCTGGATGTACTGTGTGCAAGCTCCCTTTCCAGGACTCTAGCAATTATGCACATTCAGTTCAGAATGGGGCAGAAATAACTTCCATCCTGTGGATGTTATGACGTGTTGGATGTTCCTGTCTGTGATACGGGGTTAGATGAGAGGATCTTCAAAGGTCCCTTCCAATTCAAGCCTTTCTATGGCTGGTTCTATTATCCACCCATTATGCAATCTGAAATGTTAAAATCAGGGCTAAAACAGAAAAATGGAGAAAGTTTGTATCTCCTGCCAAGATGTTAAATTAGTTACCCAAATTTGGTTCATATTGAATCCAAGGAACTTCGCCGTATATAGGATGTGATAGTACTGTGATGTTGCCTGATACAATACCACATCTTAATGTCAAAGTATTCATTCCAGTACTCTTTGCTTCACGTGAGAGCTCTCTTACCTTTCTGACACACACGGTTCTTCCAAGTGAATTAAATCTGTGTTGTGGGTACCTCACTGGGGACACACTCTTCTCATATCAGAAACTAGAGTTTCAAACTTGGATTGGGAATTCCAGGAGGCATCACTTTTGTCCATGTCAATATAAAAGTAAAATTCTCTTTGTGGGTCTAGAGGAAGATTTTCAAAGGTGAAAATGTCAATTATTTATATAATTCCAAGTGAACATATGCCCTTGAGACTCCCTGGTATGTAACATTTTCCATTAACAAAAATAAAAACACCACATAAAACATTTTATTCTCTGTAGTTGCTTTGATATACTGAATGTGTGTAGGCACTTTTATCAGTGGGAACTATTTCCAGTGGAATTATAAGGAATAAATAAGTGACCATCGAGACAAAGGCAGAAACGTTCTAAATAACCTTAATCCTCTGCATAGTTTTATGGGCTGCCAGCACTTCGGTTTTAAGAATGAGGACCACTGTCAGACTGAGAGAAGAGTTTGACAGCAAATTGATAGATCATCACAGTTGCACAGTCTGTTCTCCTGTTGACAGGAGTATTTTAGTCTTCTGAGGTGCTGCTATATAATGCAACTGCTGAACATACGAGCAATTCTACACTCATTTTCCGAATTTCAATATTTCAGCAATATTTCAGCATTTTCCAAAGAGTTAGTGTTATATGTACTGTAAATCACAAGTGTTCTATAATTTTATGAGCTGCATGATGAATGTTAGTCCCTACATGTCCATACACAACTTACTAATCTTTGTCCTTGCATGTCTTTGACTTTTGATACAGAAAGTATTTTGTCTCTGAGTAAACAAGTCATGGAATTAGGATAATGCTTATCGTTCCAGATGCTATTATAGTCAGTTTTGCAACAAAAAATAAAGTCCCAAAAGATGTTACTGGCTTCAGAACTGTATTTTTGTGCTGCTTGGATATTGCTTTGTGGAATAAAACTTGCTGCTAATAACAAACCAACATTTCTTCTCGCCTTTAGTGATTCTTCAAAAGCATGTAGGAAAAAGCCTGGGGAACACACTTGTCATTTTTGAGGCTTGTGTACAAAATACAAAATTTTGTGGTGATTGATCTTTTTTGTCTTTCTTTAATGAGCACCTTGTCACTCATTGAATACTTTCACTAGTCCCAGCAAATGCCTAAGCTGCTTGGTCAACTCCAAAGTCTCTTGCTTTGTAATTATCCTTCCATGACTTGCTTCAGCTCAAAAGGGGAGACACATAGGAAAAGATCCCCATCCTTCATTCATCTGCCAATATAAGGAATGTACCATAGCAAGGGAGTATTAAATACATTAAACAACTCAATCTTCAGAAGTGACAACAGAGCCATCTTGACAGCACAATTCTGAAACTGGCCTTTTGCATTAAGGGACCATCTACAGCAAAAGTTTCTCTTTGAATACCCTGCATTGGTTTTCCTATTGTCCACAACAAATGCAGTTACTTAGTGCTTATACATGTGTGCCTTTTACTTCTACCTTCATCCTATTTAACTGGGAAACATTTCCAGGCCAACAGTTGGCAGCCAGTTCCTCATTCAGGCTGTGTGGTGTTTCTGATGTTATCTACTAGTGCTGAATTGCTTTTGCTTTTGTGGTAAGCCTTGTGTCTTTATCTGTTGCATATTGGCATTAGGATCCAATTCTATAAGAATTATGAAGTTTAGTGTTAGATTTAGGAGAGTGCTTAAGACCTCACCCAACTTTAAGCTCGTTAGTTCTAAGCATTGAAGCACTCATCAGGAGCTGTAGCGATAAGACAGGGAGTAGTAGGTGCAAACTAAAAGAGGGGAAATTTACATTAGATATGCGGAAGAAATTCTTTACTCGAGGGTTGTGAGATGCTGAAACAGGTTGCCCAGGGAGGCTGTGGATGGCCCGGCTCTGGCAGCTTTCAAAGTCATGTTACATAAGGCCTTGAGCAACCTGGTCTAGTGGGAGGTGTCCATGCCCATGGCAAAGCAGGTTGGGTTTAGATGATCTTTAAGGTCACTGCCAACCCTGAACATTCTGTAAGCCTATGATCCTTTAAGGAGAGCTAAGATTCTATATCTAAAATATTTTATATATTTGTATAATGTGTACCTTACTCAGTATGTGTAAATCAATAACACATATGATTAATACCCTGTTGTATTAAGCAGAAGCAAATCCAATGAGAAGCATATATCTCTGAGACTAAAATGAGTTGTTCTTTCATTTATTATCTATTATTGATAAAATACAGTTGTTCCATACTAACATAAGGATTTTCTGTAGATGGTGAAGAATATAAAAATTATGGATAATAATTAGAACTGGCATTTTACTGTTCAAGCTGGCAGGAGAAATTTGAAATGCAGTTATCACTAAGGAATTTAACAGCAAGGAATAAATATTTGAGGCCATGAAATACTTGAGTCGATCTTGTGCAGAAAACCATGCTAGGAAAAGCCATTGTTCATAAAGGAGACAGAGGAGTCTTGCAATTTTATTTGAATAAATGGAGAGAGAGTCTATACCCCTGTGGGGTTTCCCCCTCGAGGTTTTGGAAGACACAGTCTCCTTTTATCCTGAACTCCTGACTGCATGTTGCCCTCTTCTTTTTCCCATTGGCTAAGATACCAGGAAGGCACAGATTTCCTGAACTGCTTATGACATATTCCTCTCTTGAACCTGTCATTTTCTTCCAAAGTTCAGCACTTTAGGCTATTTGGGGTCTGAAATAGACTGTGTGGAGACCCATTTGTCTATTACCCTAAAGTTCAGGAGTCAAACTCTCTGGGTTCTGTAACAAAGTTGTGAGGCTTGAGGTCAGCAGAGACATTAAGACCCATTTCAAAAATATGAACACCCATTTCTCCTAAAGACCTCCCATCGAGTTGTTTGTAAAGACATTAGCACCCATCTTTCTTATCAGTCTTGAGTCACATACCAAATCTTGGAACATTATCTTTACACATTACAGCCAAAACCACAGTTGCAGTTGATGTCACTCTGCTAGATAAATGAGCTGAAATTTTATTCATATTATTTATGTAGTGAGATTTGTTTTTCAGGATTCTACTGCAAAGAGAAGTGGACATTTGAAATATGCCCTTCTTTTCCACCCTTAAGACTATAATTAGTGTAGATTGAATTAGAATTCCAGTCTTATCAAAACACTCTCAGCAGCTCCTGTTGTGATATGAACATTTAATAAAGTTACTACAAAATCATTGCATCTTGGCAGGAATATGAAAAATAAATATGTTCTTTTTGTCAAGTGAGATCTTGATATTGAACAACGAAAATGTGGTAAGTGACTGACCACCTACCACTGCTAAGTGTCCCTCTTAGCAACGTGGGTCAGAAAAATATCTGTCTCTACTTCCAAATCAAATGAGGTAGCAATTGAGGTGCCAGAATTTGTGATATGTCAGCACAGATACAGTAAGCACAGAAAATGCAGTGCTAATTATTGAATTATGAAGCCCAAAATATTATTTAGAGGAGACAGAAGCAAAGGTTCTTTAAGAAAACTTAGAACACCTTCACAACTTCACTTGAACCGAGAACAATACTCAACTTCAGAAATAAAAGTAGAACATATTTCTCATTGTGATCACAAGTATTGACAGAGGATATAGCACAGGATTCAAGGTACATGTTTGTCATGATTTCATGTAAAATAACCCACATTAGGGTCATATGAATAGCAACAGGAAAATGAACTCCCTTTGTTGTTTTGAACGTTGCTGTTGGGTCCCTCTCCTACACTGTGTACTGTTATTTTCTTCCTCTTTGATCTAGATTCAGCTTCTATTAAAGATAACACAAACCAATGAAAACAGGATCAGGCCAGGGTGTTATTAGCACCAAATCTCCTCCTTCATCTGCAGCACCCTCCATCATGTGCATGCTGAATGTTTCCTCATTACTTTGCAATTTGCGGGCACCCATCTGTTAATTTGCTCCCCAGATACTGTTTCAGGATGTTTTTGCTGTTTCATGCAGCCTGTCATTTCAGAGATGCTCAGACTTCATTTTGGCCTCTAAGGAGCTGAAGGAGCCTCTGAAAGCTGTGGAGGTTCAGAAACAGAAGAAAGCCTGAGGGCAGAGAGCATGGTTTCTGGGCAAGCTGGAGGCAGTCAATGGATGTGGTTTTGTGGATGGAAAACAAGCTGGATGGAGCTCAGGAGATGGTCTGTCCTAAAAAGGTCTGACAAGATCCAGGGCCATGGCCAGTGACAGTGCTCTAGTTTTGAGGCTTTTGCAAACTTAAGCATACATGTTCCTGGTGTCGATTAGTCAAAAAAAAAAAAAAAGGAAGAAATCGGAGCAGAGGGATCCCTTCATGAAATAATGAGGAGAATAAGTTAGCTCAAAATATTTCTGACACAAATATTGGGCTTTTTGCAATCTCAGAAACAGGAACAAAATCACTGTTTGAATTTGTACTGCAATAGAAACATCAAGTGAAAGGAATCCTATGCAGAAAATACAATAGAACTTAAAAAAACCACAGATGTCTAAAAAATTCTGTATCAAAAGCAAGCTAAGTCTTTCAACAAGAGGATAACTTCCCTACACCTTGGTTTAAGCAATAAATACACATTTCCCCCCTCCTTTTTATATACTGAATCTGCCTGGCTGTCTTAAAATTCTGGTTTCAACAATAGTTGAAATAGTATTTTCTTTAGAAAAGACACAGAACTTAAAAAAGAAATGAAAACAGTAAAAAGTAAACAGGATTTGTAGTATCCACTTTTGGCCATCTGCATTAATTGCATGTGTGTGTATTAAAATCAATTAAATGAAGGCATGCCTTCCTTCAAACTCAGAAAATAATTAGGTAATATATTAAAAGTAGATAACCTTGTTTGCCTCCCACTCAACCTTTCTTCATCATTCTTAATAGCAAACATCTAGCTATTGATTGGTTCATTTTAAATGCTACCAAGGTAAATGCCATGCTACTTTGAACTGATGAAAGAATTTAACAAAGACAATCATAGTAATTGTGGCATGTTGAGGAATGTAGATAGCAAGAACTGAATACAAAGAAATCCCTAATGCAACCTTTTCTTTCATGTAAAATATTACAAAAGAAAGAAAACACAGGTATAAGGCAGTCAGAGAAATTTAGTTTAACTCAAAGCAGATCACTCTCATCTCTTTCGTTCTGCCTTTGTAGCAAAGACTGCAATTTCATTCCAAATCAATACATTTTCTCAGGCAACATGATTCTATTATAAATCATCATTTGTACAATGTGTTTCTGCTAATAAATCTGCAATTGAAGGGATAAAAAGGAAACTGGTTGACAATAAACTGTGCTGCTAAACTAGGAAAGAAACAATTTAAAACACAAGGTTATCATTGAAGCCTCTATCAGCAATACACTCTCACTGTCAACTGTTGTGGAATTAAATGTAATTTCTCTTGCAAATAGCTGTCTATAAAGTTAAAGCTGATGCTCAAGACAATGAAAATGCTGAACCCAAACTACCCATGAAGAGATGAGGTTTAATGTATATAATTTAGTAACAAATCTGACCAAATGCATTTTGAGCAGATCTTTCAACAACTTCATGTAGTAAGGCAAAATTTTACACGAATACATATTTTGTGGCTTGGATGTAAACCTAAGGAACTGATTACCCAATAGACTAAAAATTTCCTATGAAACCTCAAGTGCACCCTCAGTATAATCTGTTTAAAAGCTAAAAACACCAAAGTGGGTTAAAAAAAAAAGCGGCTGATGATAGTGCAAATTATTGAATGTCCATGGATTCTGGAAGTCTGGGGAATATACATTTCTATTTGGAACAGAAGAAGTGCTTTTAAGTATGTTTCCTTCCTGACAATTCTCTGTGTATGTCATCATCATACCCCTCCCCCACAAATTTGGAACCTAAGATAAAATTGCTAAATCCTAATTTAAGAAAGGGTTTACGAAAATGCAACTGAAAACTATATTTTACTGGCTTTTAGTGATATCTGAACTCCAGTTTGTGGGCAAGAAAAGAAAGAAATATCTGCCATTGACAGGAAGGCTCAGAAACCCTCCAAATTGGAAAAGGTTGACAGAAGTCCTCAGACTACACTAACTTCTCTTCTTGCCTTTGAAAACCATTCTTGTGGGCTAATGTGTTGCAAACAACTTTGTTCTATGCCTTCTCTCCAAAATAAATTCCCCTTTTGACACTTCCCTTCCTGATTATTATTACCCTCACACTTTTGTTCTTCCAGAACTGTGAACAAAATTATGCAATAATCATGTCCACCACATCAGAAAATGTAACTTCTGAATAAATGGGCCCATTTTCTATCAATTTCAGCATCTTTCCACCTTAAATTAGAGACATTTCTTGCTTATGAATCTGAATACACTTGGGATGTTGTGGTGTTTTTAAATCTTAAAAAAGTCTTCTGTATTAGTCTTTCAATGCATCAGTAATACAACAGTGCACATTATAATGTGGGTGTTGTTTAAGGCAAGACCAGATTCTGCTACATTTTTCCACATAAGGGAATGGTATTGTGCAAGTAAATAGGACGTATTCCATTTTCTTCATTAAGACATCTATAGTAGTCGGTGAACAGGGCTCCTAGATTAATTTATTAGTGTTAACATATCTATTCACATTTCTAGTTTGTTCAGACATTAGGAAATCTTGGATACTTTTGTGTCTAATGTCACCATGTCTGCCTGAAAAACCTCTGTCAAGGAAGTTCTGTGCAGCCCTTACAAACAGTTTCTATTTCCTTATTCAGGAACTGAACAACAGAAGTCCAGTCCTGGGCCAAATATTGCTCTTGCTTGATAAATTTGTTAATCACCTCTCACATCTCGTTGTTTCAGTGTCAATCAAAGGCAATGCTACTGCTCACATACTTGCAGCTGAATTGTAGCTCTAAGCATATGCATTAAGTGCTTTCTTGGATAGATGCCAGAGTTGCTTGGGTCCTTGCCATGTCAGGCCCCTTGTGAATACATTTTTCTCATATGAACAGTGTTTTCAGGACCAGACTTGCATCTTTCAGCACATTGACAGCTATGCAACTCGGCACAGGTGAGTAGGAGCTCTCCTGTGACGAGAGCATTTGACTTCTTGCTGTGTGCAACATTTGAGACTGGACCTACAGATATTTCAGGATTCAAAGGTCAATGAGACTGGAGAATCTGTCCTCAAGTGAATACAACCCTCTATGTTATCACTAAATATCCCACGGACACAAAAGACAATGTGTTTGAGCACTTAGAGGAAGAAGCAAGGCACAGAGATACTAAAATGAAGGAAAAGTGTGCAAAAAGTGCTTAAATGAATAATTCAAAAATTGTCTGAGTAACATAATTTATTAGGCTAATATCTGGTTAAATCTTTTCCTTACACTCATACTGTCCTACTGTGCCTGTTTTGGAAGTAAATTAAAAATTTATCAATTATCCACAACCTTACAGGTATTACCTCATATTTTCAAAATAATTTTTGAGGGTCTGGCAACCTTATGTGAGCTTCTGAGCAAACCAGCCCAGATCACTTCTGCACTGTGTGGGCAGTGGGAGTGCACTGGACTCCTTTTTCATATGATGTAGAGTCACCAGCAAGTCTGATACACCACATGTATCACATGCTCCTCAGAGATACCCAGGACATAGCAGACTGATTTAGTGCCATGCTCAAACATTTAGCCATGTCAGGTATACCCAGCTGCTAGCTCTATGTATTTTGGGAATTGCATCCATGGGCAATGCTGTGCAAATAATGCATAAATAATGGGACAATTAAATCCAAGGTTTCAGATCTGGACCCTGAGGAGCAGGGTCTTTGAGCTTCTAGCAAAATGTTCTTTCATGTATATATTCCCCTAATGTAATCTGCACACTTAAGGCTGTTTCATATGGGCAAAGGTAGGGAGATTGCCTTTGGTGCTAAATCCTAGGTAGTGGGTAGTACAAGCCATTCATTCTGTTGGTGGAAGAAGAGCTCAGCTTAGGTTCCACCTGAGGCATGAATATCATGCTCTCCCAGAGGGAAGGCCCATGTGACATGAAAAATGTACAGTAAAGGCCTTTGGGGCTTGAATGATTACTGAAGAAAAAGACTATTGACAAGTATCCTCCTCTTAGTCTGCTGCACTTCTACTCAAAATGGAATAATCTGAAATATTTTAACTTCTTTCTTTCAGTTGAGGGAGTGATGCTTGACTAATTATGCATTAATTAAGTGACAGGAATGGCATGGCAGTAACTTAAAGAAATAAAAATATTTATTTTTAGAAAAGGTCAGTATAATGAAGACAGTGGCATATATTACAGTTTAGGAAGATAAATTTATGCAAATATTGACTGTAATCTTTTTATAAACCCTGAAGTATATATTAAGTTATTTTGCCTAGAAATCTGCAAGCATTTTTTTTAAGCCAAGTTTCTTCAGTGTGCTTTCGGGACTGACAGGATTCCCTATTTGTTCTACTTGCTCATGAAAAGTTAAAAGTGCTAGTGCAAAATACTTATTCTTTGCAATAGAACAATATCAAGGAAGCAAAAGTATTGGAGGGCTCTGAAGCTAGAAAAATAACATCTCACAATAGTCTAATTTTTTTATTTATTAACAAAATTTTAGTTTTAATTACAGTCATGTAAGAAATGCCATATGTATATATATATATCAAAAAGGATCACAAAGAGGACTGAATACAGTACATTTCTTTTTCAGAACAGCAAATTATTCACTAGCTTCAATGTACTGTCACAAAGGTACGAAAGATACATATGTAAGTGCATCTGTGTGTTCATAGAGTGCAGTATATAAAAATTATTGCTTCAGACACCATCCAGATATGCAGTGGTGACATTTCCTTTTCCCAGAGGTAAATGCAACTCTCATGTGAATAAGAGGAAGTCAGGACTGCCTGGCCAATACTCTGTCACAGGCCATCCACTAAATGTGCCACTTTGAAGCTCACCTAAGCCTCCTTCACTATGTCTGTATCTCTGCTGTCTGATCAAATGGATGGTTAACAGACTGTGAATCCTGGGCGTGAAGACTTACTGTAAAAAAATAATAATAATAAAG
>WEKY01053587.1:7819-37953 GCA_013390045.1 Picathartes gymnocephalus | reverse complement strand
CGCCCGGCCCTTCTGGTTGTGTCTGACGGAGTTCGCGGCGGGGACGCCGATCTACGAGCAATGCTTCCGCATGAACGACGGCTTCGCAGGATACCTGGTGAGGGACTGGCCACGGAATCAGGGGACAGCTCAGCCCTATGCTCTGCATCTTAAAATTTGACAGTTGTTGCTTCTCTCCCTTTCTCAAAGCACACTGAGAAGTTTTGATGAGGAGAGATTTTAATAGAGTTTTTAGGTGTATTGATCAGTGCCCAGAACAGAAACATTTTCCAATTGAAAAAGAAAAGCCCCAGGTCACTGGAGATCTGTAGGGTCTACAAGACCTTTAGGAGTCTGTATGTCCAAAGCAGTAGTGTCAATCCCTCGGTATCTCTGTGTCTGGGACGGGGCTTTGTTCTGGCAGATGTACCTTGCGCTAGTGGGCTGCTGCACTCTCTCTGTGTTTTCCAGATGGATACAACTCCAGAGAGTTACCTGGACCTGTTTCCTTTGGATGCCATTGTTTATCTCACTCCTGACTCTGAGAACGGTAAATATTTCACATGCTTTAGGCAAGGGAGAACCAGGGCAGAAGGCTGACTTTTAGAAATTTCTTTCTGAGGCTATTGATGCTTCAGGCAAGTTGCTCCTCAAGTGGGCTGTCTCACATTGCCCAAGATGTGCTGTGTGCTCAGATCTCGTGCTAAGTTTGTGCTGGTGGGACCTGTCTGCCCCCAGGCCTCAGCCCTCTGGGGTGAGGAGGCTCTGCCCACTGCTGTCCTTGGGAGTGGGGTCTGCTGGGACAGCCATGTCCTGCAGGATTGACTGCTGGGAGCTGGTGAGCCTCATGTGCATGTCCTATTTCTAGTCCTTGAAGACATCGATCCAGACAAGGTGTACGTGCTGGGAGGGCTGGTGGATGAGAGCATTCACAAGGTGGGTGGTGCCAGCCCTGTGAGCAGAGACATCCCAGTGCTGTGGCTGCCTCTACTACCCCCTTTTCCTCAAATTCTGTCTGGACCCAGCAGCGAGCTGGGAGAGGCTGCAGCACTGTGGGTGCCATGAGCCCCAGGGCAGGTTTTGGCTCTGTGGCTGCTCGTGCCACACCTGTGAGGCCGTGTGTCAGCATGTCCCTGTGTCCCCTGCAGCAGCTGACCCTGCGGAGGGCACAGGAGCAGTCCCTGCGGACAGCCCGGCTCCCCATCCGAGAGTACATGGTGAAAGCCCCCAATTCCAGGAACTACCACTCTGAGACATTGGCCATCAACCAGGGTGAGGGGCTGCACTGGGGCTGGAGGGTCTTGGGGACACATTGGAGTCTGGTGTGATCCAAAGGCTGGGTGTGATCCTGTGCTCCCCAGAAGCTGTGCACGAGGCAGGGGACAGTCAGGTGGAGGGGTGCTGGGGGCTGCTGTTGGGATAGGCCATGGAGGAACAGGAGTTTTGAGGCCTATGCCACCTCAGCCAAGTGTGACAATGGTGGGGAGGGCTGCTGGTGTCCTGTACCCCCATTGGGCTGTCACACCTGGTCACAGCAGAGGATGTGCTCATGCTCCTTCACCTCTGCAAGGTGAATGCCTCTATATTGGTGACTGCAAAGGGGCTTGTGACCCAGGCCAGCTCCTCAAAGCTTTTACCCCTGACATGAGGACTATGTTACCTCTCCATTGACACAAAGCAGAGGAAGTGGCTGGGGGTTGTGTGTGCCCAAGGGGTGGGGTCTCAGTGCCTGGGAGTGATGGTGGGAGCAGAGCAGGTGTGGCTCACTACAGGGGGCACACTGACAGGTGACACATCTCAGCCAAAACAGCGATGGGGGGCACCTTGCTCTAGTTGACACAGCCACTGCTTTGCCCAGAGCTCCCTGAAGTCCTCTGCAAAATACCTGTCTGCCCCTAGGTAGGCTGCTTCAAGCAGCAGCTCATCAGGTGTTAAGTGGGGGACCTTCTCTGGGTCAGTCATCATCACTTCCTTCATGTTTGGTGGGTGTATGTAGAGCTGCTGACACCATTGTCACAGCCCGTGTGTGACAACATCTCCGTGCTCCTGACAGTCTTTGATGTCCTGTCCACCTACTACGAGACGCGGAGCTGGCCAGCAGCCCTGAGGGCTGGAGTTTCTTCTGGAAAAGGCTACGTGCTACCAGATACAGCAGAACAGGTGGAAACACCCCAGTGTGCCACTGCTGCCCAAGAAAACTCTTTATTTTGTGGTGAGGAGCTGCACAGGCACGAAGCACCAGTGTGACTGTGCACAGGAGACAGAGCTGTTTCCGGCAGTGTGAGGACCTTGTTGGAGCAACACATTCTCCTCAGGAGTGTGGTGCTGGACATCCCCCATGCCCCTGTGCAGGAAAGAAAAGCTGGTGGTGCCTGGGATCAAGTGAAAACTGACGGGAGTTCAGTTTTGCGTCTTTGCAGCTGTTTGTTTGTGATTCCTGCACCTACACTTGCTCTGGGCTGGGAAGGAGAGCTTTAAGGTGTTTTCTTCATTGTATTGAAACAGAGAGTAAGGTGAAGTTAGGATTGCAAAGCTTATGGGCAAGGAAAACCCCCTACCATGGGACAGGACAGTGCTGCTCCTGCAGGAGAAGGCAGGATGGGGAGCAGCTCCCAAGGGCACTGTGTCCCAACAGCTTAAATCCAGTGGAGACTTGGTGAGCTGTTGAAGCCTTTGGCTAGTCTTAACATCTAATATAAAATAAAAGGTTTAGATCCCCATTGTGTCTCTGCAGTTACTGATGAGTGGTACCCCGTCACACCTGACACACACAGGTTCCTGACCCCCATGTCCCTGCTGGGAGATACCTGGGCTCAGCTGTGCCCTGCACAGAGCAGTGACACGTGCCACAGCCACAGCAGGAAGTGTGTTTGGTGCAGCTGAGTCCATACATTACCTCAGCCATTGCTGCCAAAAGAGCCCTAAAACCTCATGGCCAGAGGCAGCAGGACCTGAAGGTCATCTGAGGTAAGTTTGGTTATGTGTTTTCCTTCCTTTCACAGCCCTGGGGCTTGTGCCCAAGTGTGTGAGACAGTGGGGTCTGCAAGAGCATTTGGGGGGCTGTTGTGGTTTAACCCAAGCCAGGGCTTAACCCTAGGTTAAGCCACAACAGGGGCTCAGGGTGTTGTGGTGTCAGTGTTGGCCAGTGCCTGTTGCTGTGCCCTGGGGGTTCTTGGCAAGCTGGATGTGGAGATGATCCCCTTTGGTGTCCCAGAGCCAGGGACAGTCCTGTCCCCACGGTGCCTAGGAAGAGGTGGTGCCATCGCTCAAGCCCACCCGTGCCCCTCAGCTGCCTGGTGCAGACCCCTTGGGCTGCAGCAACAGCTCCTTGGGGAAAGGCAGCCGCCCCCCAATATCCCCAGGCTGACTTCAGCAATGAGGGACTGGCCTCTGCTCCTCCAGCCAAGGGCTCTGCAGTGCTGCCCGGCAGGGATGCACAGCGAAACCACCTTCCAGCTCGCACCTGGCCGGCGTGAGTCACCTGCTGGGAAGGGGACAGGGCTGCTCTTCGCTGGGGGAGTCCCGGACGGTCCCTGCACAGCCCTGACCGCAGCACTACGGTGTCGGGGCTTGCCCTGTCTCCCGGCAGCCCCGGAGCCGTGAGGGGCTGCGATGGCGGGGTGGGAGCTCCCCAGGGCCTGTCTGGCTCACCAGCACGGGGCAGCAGAGCAGCTGCTGGCACAGGAACTGCACGGAGCAGCGGGAGCAGCGCTGCTGCCGCCCCGCCTGGGACCACCCTCTCGGCTAAGGAATACGGGAGCACTGTGTTCCCTCGGCCACAGAAGGTGGAGAAACCCACCTGGGGTCCTTCACGTTCGACCAGGTTGGGGTTTGATGTCCCTTTAGTCCAGAGCCTGCCTGGAGAGCAGAGTGGGTGCAAGGCAGGCTGCGAGGCTCCCACCCTTCCCCGCGGGTGACAAAGGTAGCTGAGATAACAGCGTGAGACTGACCACCTGCACGGCCTGAGGGAGACCTGGGACGAGCCCTGGGCAGGACACACACTGAAATGTTCCAAGAGCACCCCGGGGCGTGGCTGCTCCTGGGGTACCAAGCAGGTCTGGGCACATCCTCCCGTGGCCGTCCTGGGCTAAACATGACCTGGGAGAGAGCCTGAGGTGGACAGAGGGCACACATCTGGGCTCTGTCCCCGCCTAGTGCCCTCGTGTGCCCCCACCCCGCCTGTCAGAGCCACGGGGATGCCCTGAACTGCTGCAGGAGACAGAAGATAGCAGCTGATAGGGCCGTGTGCTGGCGAGCAAGGAGCTTGGTGCCCAGCTCAGGGCAGACCTGCCCATGGAGCTGCTGGTGCAGAGCCTGCACCAGCTGCTGGTAGGTGCCCACCACATCCTCCAGCGCAGCTCCCAGTTCCTGCTGCCTCTGCCTGCACTGCCAGCAATGTGTCACCTGGAAGCAGGTCACTGCCAGGTGAACCAGACGGTCGAACGTTGCTCTCAATGCACACTGCACCTCTGTGAGGGGCTGCTCCGTGCTCAGGAGTGCCTGGCAGCTGGACAGCAGGTCCTGGGAAGCCCAGCCCAGGGCACCCTTACTCTCCACACCCTGCTCTGCACACTGGTCGTGCAGGTGGCTTGCCTGGTTCCCACAGAGCTTCCCTACAACCTCCTGCAGCTCCGCAGTGTAGGCCAGGAAGCGGGAGAAATCCGCAGGGCTCATCCATGCCTGGTCCTTCAGCTGCCCAAGCACTTGGATGTGGGGGTCCTGGCCTGCCACCTCCCCAGCAATGGAGACTGGGAAACCACTCCCAGGGGTCCTGGGAAGGCTGCAGCTGCTGGACGGTGGGGTGGTGAGGGGCCCTGGAAGCTGGAGGGGACGGGTTTCATGCTCGCCCTGGTTGTGGGGCTGGGGGAAGCAGCTGATGTAGGGCAGCCGGCAGCCACAGCTGTCCAACCCACGTGGAGCTGGGGAACAGCCCAAGGGCCTGGGTGGGATGGGAGCTGGAAGGGTCTGCTCGCCCTCCTCGGGCTTAAAACAGAGGAAGGAGTGTTTTGCAGCCCCATGGTCTCCTGCTCCTTCCCCCAAGGGAACTGGGATTGAGGAGATGGAAAGCCCTGCAGATGGAGCCAGGCAGGAGTCCTTCCCCAGCCCCGCAGCCTGTTCTCTGGGAAGAGAAGCCTGTGCAGGCTGTGGCTCCTGCTGAGCCACAGTTCCTGTGTCTCTTGTGGGCTGCCCTTCACCCAGCCCTGAGCTGCTCACCAGCTCCTTGCCAAAGCCTGCTCCAGCACAGGATGTTGGCATCTTCCTTCCAGCAGCACTGGCCCCCACGCACCCACTGGTCCTCAGACAGGCCAAAGGCTCAGCTGGGTCATCCACCCTGTCCTGCAGCAGGCTGGGTGACACAGGGTCTGTCCTCACCCCGAATGAGAGCCAGGAGAGGCGGGTGAGAACCCCCGAGGCCCTGCTGCAGTCTGCCAGGAGCTGGGCTGCCTCCGGGAACCCCACATGGCCTTCGTGCACTTTCCTCAGGGTGTCCCCATTCACCACCTGTCGGCTCCTGGCCCAGGACACGGGCCCCTCGCTGCTGCTGTTGGCATGGCACTGACCATTGGCACAACCCTCGCCACCAGCACTGCCCTTGCCAATGATACAGCTCTGACCATCGGCTTTGTTCTCCTGACAGGGAGCCAGGGAAGGCTCCACGCTTGCAGAGAGCAGCCCCTGGACCTGGGCCAGCTCCCGGGGCGGGGCCATGTTGGGGCCAGGAGCCGGAAGGGGCAGGCGTTTGTCAGCGGGGCAGGTCCCCTCTGGATCCCAGGATGAGGAAACAACACTGGCCTTGTGCTGGGTGACCACTACCTCACCCCCCTCCTGCTGTGTCCCTTGGGTCTGCCAGCCCCCAGTGGGCACATGGCTCTCCTCACTCAGACATCTGGGATCTGTCTCCACTGAGGAGCTTTCCTGGGCAGCTCCACTCTGACCTCTGGGAAGGGGCTCAGGCAAAGGGGGGTGTGCTGGTTGGAGGCTGCTGTCCTCCTCCCCACACTGGTCACCAGGATGGTGAACATCCGAAATGGAGGGAACCAGCTGTTCCATCACCGACTTTGTCTCCACGGTGTCAGGCTTCACGTCCATCAGATCAGTGCAGGGGTCTGTGCCAGTGGTGTCCCTCTGGGCCTGGGTGGCCACAGGAAGCCCCATCTCCACGTCCTTCCCTGTGTCCTCTGTAGAGGGCTGAGTGGGTGGCCAGGAGCAGCAGCGCTGTGGAGAGCCCTGGAGAGCCACAGGGAAACTGACCTGTGAGGTGTAATCAGTTTTCAGGAAAGACCTTCTCTTCCTCAGGCTCTTGGTGGAGGTCAGCTCCTTCTCATGCCCATGCTTCTCCCTCATCGGTGGGTTCTCCCCCACACTGTAGCACCTCAGCCTCTTTGGGATGCAGGAGGAGTTCTCTGTACCCTCCCAGGATGCCGTATCACAGACTGATGGCAAGAAAAAACATGGAAATCAGGAAGCAGCAGAATATCCACATGCCTACACAGTGGGCCAAAAATTTCCTGGCACAGGACTTGGAATCATAGGCACAAGGGTCCAGCAGCAATGCCTGGCTCCTGAGGGCAAAAGGAAATGGTCTCTCGTGCTCAAGCACCTCCTTGGAGCTGGATGTCAATAAAAAGGCAGGGCCTGGGTGTGTGGCTACAAGGACTGAGGCCCATGGTTAGTGATGAGGGCTCAGCAGTCCCTTCACCCGAAGGCAGGTACACCTGTGATTTCCCCAGTTAAATTTGGGGACAGCAGCAGCATTACCAGAGCACTGCCCACAGACATAGGCTTATCATCAAACAGAAACATGATCAGAGGTTTCCAGCTGGCTATTTAGATGATAACAATTTCCAGAGATGACAGGTTTTTTTTGCCTGAACACAGTGCAGTGACTGTGCATTAATATAAAAGGCAAAACTGTTCTAATGGCACAAATCAAATAATTAAGAGGTTCAGTTAATACTGAAAGAGCTGATTACTCCAGAAAGCAGCATCCTCTCATTTTTGAGAATGTGCAATGGTCAGGGAGCTGCTCAGCCCTGGGAATCTTGATCCAGCTCTGTAGCAAGCCTCTGACCTGAACATGACCTTTAATCTTGGGGGTTCATGGAACAATATTTTACAGGTCTGGGGTCTCCTTAGCTGAGAGGAAGAGAGCAGAGATTCCAGAACGCCACTCCTCTGACTTTTCCCAACACCTAGTGTTTGCAGGTGATAACAAATCCTCCTGCAACCTCACTGTAACGCTGCTGAGGAGCAGCCTGTGGAGAATGGGTACTCAAACGTCCCTCAGAAATCCTGGAGAAGCTGCTAAGAGCTGGAAGGTGAGCCCCCCGGGAGGACCGACGGGAGCAGACACAGCACCCCAGCCCCGGCGGTGGGAGGAAGGACCTGTGGCACGGTGTGTGGGTTTACCTGCCAGCGTGTCCGGAGGGCTGAGCCTGTCCGCAGCATCGTAGAACTCCTCCTCGGAGCTGGAGTCACCGAAGCCCGGGGGTGGCCGTAGGACTAAGTGGCTGTCCCCTGTGCTGTGCCTCTCCTGGGCAGACGCGCCGTGCCCCGGGCCGCTCCCCTGCGCGCTGCCCGCCGGGGATGTGCTGTAGCACAGGCTGTAGTAGCCCGTGGTGTCCACCTCGGACAGCCTGGCCTCCAGAGTGGGCTCTCCCACGCCCTGCCCCGAGGGGCTGCCCCCGGGCCCCGGCTGCCCTGCCGGCGGCACCCGCAGGAAGCAGAAATAGTCCCCGGCTGCGGCCCCGCCGGGGCTGCCCGCCGCGCATACCGGCACGAAGCTCTTGTCGGCGCTGCTCATCTCCTGCACGGTCGGCGTGTAAAACTGAAACAGCTCTGGCCTGGAGGAAGAGCACGCTTCCAACTCATCTTCCTCCAGCGCATCCATGGAGTCGCTGGAGCCGCTGGTCTTGAAGCCGCGGCTCTCGGTGTTGGCCGAGTCGGACGCCTCGGATGTGCTGTCGGTGGCGTTGTCACCCCCGTCCCGCGGGTCACCCGCTCCAGCCTGGGGCTCTGCGCTGCTCCCCCCGGGGCTGCAGGGCTCTCCCTGCCCCTCCTCGCCTCCACACACCGCAGGGGTGTCCGTGCGACACTCCGAGGAGGAATCCACGTCCCAGGAATCTTCGGAGTCGCTGCAGGCTCGGGATTCATACCCTAGGATTTAAAGGCAGGTTGTCAGCCCATCCTGTGGGTGGGGAGGGGGCTCAGCCAGACCCTGCCCTGGGGGTCCCAGCGGGGTCAGCCCTCGTCAGCTCACCAGCCAACAAGGGAAGGTGCAGCGGGACCTGTGGAGTGTTTCTAGCCCAGAGCAGCACCGCAGAGATGACCCTTCGCCCCAAGCCTCGGTCTGTGACCCCCACAAGCCTGCAGCTGTCACAGAATCACGGTACCATGAATGCTGGAAAAGCCCTCTAAGACCATCAAGTCCAGCCTTAACCATATGCAGGTGCCACCACACAGCCCCGGCTATTGCTCCCAGGAGCTGGGTCATCCACCCACTTCCTCCCCATCCTTTGTCAAAAAAAGGCTGGTTTTTTTAAACCTTCTTCAGCTGAGACACGGTGCAGTTGCTGTTTTTTCTCTCCCCAGGTAAATATGGAGACATTTGCATCCACAAAGAGTCTGTAGTAACCAACAATGAGGCAGACGAGGTCCTTTGCACTGTTTGATTCCAGCAGCAGAGTGAGCAGCTTTTTTTTGTTCATTTTTTGGAGATGTGGGGGAGAAGAGGGTAAAAAAGATTAGAATAAACAAATACTGTTTGTACCACAGCCTGCAGGAACAGGCTGCACAAGGACAAGGCACCCCCTCTGTCTCTTACTTCCCTCAGTCTGTTTTTGCAGGAGGCACACACAAAGATGAGTAGTTTATTTTTCTTGCCTTTTGTGCCTTTGGTGTGTCTCCTTGATGGAAGAAGAATCACTTTTCCTCAACAAGAAGAATCACATCTCTCTAGTAATTTCTTTAGTTCTTCCTATGAGTTTTCCCTCCCAAGCCTATTCTAAGCCGTTCATTCTGGTGACACCCTCAGCCTTTGGAAGAGCTGATGGTGCAAGTGACCCCCCCGTGCTTTTGTCCCCACACAGCCACTCACCTTCAGGTCCTGCAGGTAGATCTTGACAGTGCTCACTCTCTCGGACTCCTCACTGAGCTCCACCCTGCTGATGCTGGGGAACTCGGCCAGGCTGGTGACAATGTTGAGCTTGCTGTTGATGATCTGGCTCACGCCGTGCTTGGCTCCCACCAGCAGTGCCACGTAGGACTCCCTGTCCTGCAGCTGTAGGGGCAGAGGTTAAATCTGGATAACGCTTGGGCAGGAACTCCCTCGGCTGTGCTGGGCAGAGACTGATGCCTTGGATTTTAACTTTCATATTTTGCAAACCCTGCAGTGCTCAGTGTGTAACTCTGCAGTGCCTTGCAGCCTGTGAGCTGCTGTTCTCTCATGTTCACACTGACAGAACAAAGCCTCTCCAAGCCTGTTCTCCAAGCACACCCAGACTGTCCTGGGCCCAAAATGTGCAACCCAACATCTTGAGAAGGGGAGGTATGCTGGGGAAATGACATCACTAGCTAAAGTTTTAATTGGGGAATTGATGCTGATATGCAAATGGAGCAAAGCTATAAAGGTGTGAAGAACTCGTGACTCAGGGTCCATCTGGGGGTCCATTGTGAGAGCAGCCTCTGGCTCCCCAGGGTGTGCCTTTGAAGGCCTTTCCAATAAATATCCACCTTTATTCCCTCACTCCTGTCTAGTCCCTGTTTCTAGGGAGCCACTTCAGGCATCAGGACCCGACCCCATGTGGGATCTCAGAGCTGGCTCTCTCTGCCACTGGGCTGCCACAGGAGCCCACTCCCAGCTCTTTCCGACACAAGGACCAGCAGCTTCCCCAAGTGGCCCCAGGGATGCACCTGGCAGACCCAGAGATGTGGCGGGCAGCAGGTGGTCTGCTGTCAGCAATGTCACCTGGCAGCCCAGGGTGTCCTTACATGGACTCACTGAGACCTGCTGCAGCTGCAGGGTAGAAACTTCATAAAGACATTTCTGAGGTTGGAAGAAATGTCAGTGCTTTCTGTTAGGGTGAGACACTTAACAAAAAATGAATTAATGCACATAAAATCTGGCAGAAATTGTTCAATTTGCAGGTAGGTGTAAACTTTAGCATTACTGTGACCCATGGGTGAGGTCTTGCTCTGGTACAGACCCGCTAGCATTGCTCAGCTCTGTGTGTGACACAGCTTGTGTTTTGCAGCTCAGCACAGACCCAGGTGGGGACAGGCAGAAAAATCAACAACCCAAGAAACCTCTTGTAAAAAAAGCAGAGCTCTTTTTTACAGTGAGGTTTAAGTGTTTCTAGTGTTTTTTTCAAGAGTTTGAAGCCTCCCCAGATTTCTCAAGTACTTTATAACACAGAAAATATAGACAGGGTTTATCTGAAGAGCAAGAGTCATGGCTTTCAATTACAAAAAACATGCATAACTATTCTGTAGGCTGGTCAGTGTTGTGCACACCTCAGTGGAATTATGCTGAGTTTCTCCAGCAGAGCCCCTTTCCAACATCTACCACAACATTCCAGGACAGGTAGAAGCAGTGTTGCCAGCAGGACAGCACGCCTAAGACAATTACATAAATAAACATAAACAAACAGCTCATACCATCATGGTGGCATTGAAGATCTTCCCACTGTACATCTTCAGCTCTCCCAGGATCTGCAGGTAGCTCAGGCGCACCTGGGCTGCTGTGAGTGTGTGCTTTGTTTGGAGAGAGAGGAAACACAGCTTAGAGGCAGGTACTGGAGGCAGCTGCAGCATAGAGACATTGGATACCTGACCAACACATCAAGGGCAGTCTGGACAGGCAGCAGAGGTGCCCATGGACCATCCCACATGGCCCATGGAGCATCTGGCAGCCCTCAGCAAAGTGCAGCAGGACACTCGACGCAAGGGAGATCAGGGAGCATAGGCACAGAGGATGAGAAGAGGAGGAAAGCCCCAGGTGACACACAGGGAGGGGGAGGACACTGCCACCCCCCCGGGGACACTGTGACCCAGGGCACACACACTACCTTCTGCCGAGGGTCCAGCAGCACCTGGTTTCTCTTCAGGTGGTAGCCGATGGCTTTCTTGATGTCCTTCCCTCTCATGTTTCGAAGCAAGGTGGGTGAGATGAAGTTTTCGATTCCCCAGTCCCTTCTGGCAGAAAGAGGGAAGGGAGCACAGGGGGTCCCAGCCATCCTGACCCCCAGCAGCACAGGACAGGGCAGAGGTAGAGGAGGGCAGAGGCAGCAGACAGCCTTGGGGGGCTGTGACACACCCAGAGGTGTCACTGGCTCCAATTCACTGCTACCCACGCCTGCCAGCAGATTGAGAGCAGGACAGGACAGTGTGCACTTTGGTGCAGAACGGCCATTTTCACATGGTTTTACAGGAGGTAATTCACAACCTTCATTAGCAGGGCAGTCCCAGTCTCCCCTCACCATCCAGAGGATGAGGATTCTGTCCTTGCACGCACCTTACTTTGGTGACAGGATTATGACATTTCAGCACATCCTATTTCCTGGACCCAAAACGCGGGCCATGTGTGCTGCTGGAGCGTTTACTCAGCCCAAGCATTAAACACCTGTGAGGTGAGAGCAGTGTAGCTGCCCCTCACACCCGGCTCCCTGCACACAGCTGGGCACATCTGGCTGCACATGAGACAGCCACTGCCTGGTAATTAACCTGGTCACCACACCAGTGCCTGGTAATTAACAACGAGCTCATCACCGCTGCCTAGAGCAGGGGCTTCTCTAGGGGAGGTGCAGTCCAGGAGCACCACCATGCAGCATGGCACACCTACTCCTTCTGAAAGCATTTTTGGGTCATTTCCCCACAGATCCCAATGCCTCACAGGATCTGTCACTGCCCACAGTAGGTATTTCTGGTGTGCTTCTGGTGGATGAAGAGATGCACTGGCTGGGCAAAGTTGATGATTATACCCTCTCTCTCCGGATACTGCTATCAATACTGGCAGGAGCAGCTTGGGCAACCATCACTGTGTGAAAGATCTGCAGTCTCAAGTCCCTGCCCCTGTGACAGATAAGACCCTCCCTCTGCCTCGGGACACACCCAGGTGTTCAATGTCTGTACTACTCAGGTAGATGAGTGAGTTAAGGACAGGGAGACCCACGAGGTCACTCTGCCCTGAAATGAGCAGCACAACCAAGAGGCTGCAGTCCCCTTTGGACTCCTGTGCAGAGCTACACACAGGGCAAACAGCAAGCCGATGCCACTTTTAAGAGTCTCCTTCTTTTGCCAGGCTTAGTCACAGCAGAACACAGGAATCTGTGCACTTACTCGATGTACTTCAAGGAGACTTTCTGTGGCTGAGCACAGGTGTAGATCCTCTCCTGGATGTGCAGAGCAGCCAGGCGTAGGGCCACGCTGCACTTCATTTCCACAGCAAACCTTTCCTGGAGCACATCGCTGCAGCTCTGGGGCAAACAGAGCACACGCAGGTCAGCAGGGACACAGAACAAAACTGCCAACACCACACATCCAGTTAAGGCTTCCACCAGCCAGGCATACAAGTTCATTTAAGAATTTAAGGCAAATCCAATTGAAATGCTCTGATTTTAAGTGCTCTGCATTTCACATCCATACTGCTGAGCCAGTCTGAGGCACACTCTGGTTTAAAGCAAAAATGAGAATGGGGTGAGAAGGGATTCCTAAGCATGGAATGCCCCAGTGTCACCTGCAGGTACAGATATTCAAAGGCCACTGGGTCTTCCTGCAGGAGGTCCAAGGGGTCCTTGGGGACAAAGCAGACTCTGAAGAGGCAGCGGTAGTCATGAGAGTCTCTCTTCTGGACCACCTGCAACAGAGAGAGGGCATCACACCACGGGCCCTCCCCCCACGAGTGCAGGATGAGCCTTTGCTCGTGAAAAACCACAGGAATCATTTAAACCCACTGTCAAGGGGGTGTCCTTAGCAAACACAAGGAGACTTTGCTAGTGTTTGTAATTTTCTCTCTGATTCGTCATCTGTTTTTTTCTTCTCCCTGCAGTAGGCCAGAAGCCCTTTGACAGCAACACTTCATTTAAATACCCACTGATCCCATACGCTTGCAGTATGACCAGGACTGAGGCTTTGGGGCCGTGTGATAACAGCAGGGGAAGGGGCAGGCTGCTTTGGAGCTCAGTCACAAGACACAGCAGCTCTAAGCAGACCCCTGAATCATCACTGTAATGTCAATACAATGTCAAGACTCTGAGTTATACATCAGCATATTTTATTCTGGGCAAATCCTGCCCAGCGGAAATCCTCTGACCCGTGTGCTCAGTGGTCTGACAGCATCAGCCACTGAGGGATTGAACTCAATGATCCTTGTGTGTGCCTTCCCCTTCAGGATATTCTATTTGGCTCCATTAACCCCTCTGCAGTGGACTGCAAACCACCAAACCCATCAGCTCAGAGCTGAGACAACTGAGCAGGCACTTCCTCACAAGCTGAGTCGGCCCAGCACTGCTGTTAGAGCAGCAGGATTACACAAGCTCACCTTATGTTTACAGGACACAAAGTACTGACTCAGAATTTAATCCCAGTGGCCCCTGCCTGGGTGAACGCTCTGACTGCTCAGGGAACTGTAAACAGCCAGGTCATGCACAGCTGTCCTAAAGCTGTTTTAAGGCTCAAGCAGCCCTCTGCGGATGGGCCGATGTGACAGGTGGCACAAAGGATGTCACCCACAACTGCTCCCCATGGTCCAGGCAGCACCAGCCCATGGGTGCTGCTGAGTGTGTGCACTCCAGTTGGGGCAGGATGCTCCCAAAGTGCCACTTCCCCAGGTATGTGGGTGAGCACCATGGCAGAAGTGGATGGCATCACTGGGGGCCAGGCTGAGCGCACCCCTCTGGCGACACCCGCAGCTGGGCTCCCTCTGCCCCTCACTGCCCTCTGTTCCTGGGGGGCAGTGCCCCCCTGCAGGGCCGTGGGATGCGTGGGGGGCTCTGCTCACCTGTGCAATGAGCTCCTCCTCGTGCAGCAGGTGGATCTTGGCCAGGTTGTACTGCTCCTCCAGCACCAGCGCAAAGTGGGCGATGCTGCGGATGGACAGCTTCTCCTGCAGCGTCAGTATGATGTCCTGGCAGGGGCACAGGGGTCACACAGAGCTCAGGTCTGCCACCAGCATGACCCACACACCACAGGGGTGCCACTGTGTGACTCCAGTCTGCAGAACTGCAGAGGTACGGATGGACAGAGCACAGCACATCACAAAAGGACAAGGTAGGGAAGCTGCAGCTTTGCAAACTCCAAGGTGTCACCGGTATCAAATCCATTTCCTGGAGCTGCCTGTCCTGAGCTCCCTCACACTCAAAGTTTTACAGTTTTCAGCTGAGTGGTTTTGAGTACTTTCTGTCACCCTTGACCCAAGTGTTTGCTGTGTTTGTTATTCTGGCTTTCTAGAACTCTGCAACGCTTGGATGTGGGTGCCCCATCCCTGGAAATGTCCAAGGCCAGGCTGGATAGGACTTGAAGCAAGTGAAAGGTGTTCCTGCCCAGGATAGGAGGTGGGAACTGGATGGTCTCTAATGTCCCTTCCAACCTAAATCTGTTTGTGATTCTGTGATTTGTGAAGAAACTACAAAGAACTGGTGAAAAACACTTCTCTTCAATAAACAAGAATTTGAGACTGTAATTGTAAAAATCTTACCAAATCTGACTGAAACTGGTGTTTCACTTGTAATAGAGAATGCTGTTAATACTCTGTTAGGAAAGTAACAAGGTTTACTTTTGGCAAAAAGAAAATATCACCTCAGGCTTGACTGAGCACAAATTCAAACAGAGACCCTTGGACTCACTCAAGCCTCTTGAGGCAAGTATAAATATTTGACTCACCTCAGTTTTAAGCCAAGATGTCTCAAGGAGGAATTCCTGGAAACACCTAACTTGGGAAGCATTTTACTCATTTAGGTGTTTCTGGACGACACTCATGAGGGCTGCTCTCAAAAACTGGGAAAACTTGTTCCATGTCAGAGCTGAGAAACTCAAGTCAAAGATGAGGAGCTAATCCATCCTTTAGAAATTAAACCCTTGGGGACAGGCATTCAAATCTCTCTATACAACTCACCTCCCCTTTCCTTACCACCTCCTTGCTTTATTTCACTATTTTCTTTTTCTAGACTTGCAGACACTTACTTGCCTGAGAGATCACAACAGTTTTGTCAAGCTTGAATGAACTGGACAAATGCCTCCTTTTCTGAGGAAAGTTTTCACCGGATGATAAATGAAATCTCTTTGTGTTTCCCCTTTAAGTATCCTTTAAGTCAGTTATGACCTCCAACCACTGGCCATGGCCAAATCTTACTAAGTCCAACGTAAACACTGAGCAGCTACAACGGTCAGGCCAGAAAATCTGGAGGTGTGTAAGGCTCTGTCCAAGCACAGCAGTCATGGGAAGGGCTGGGAGAGTGGCTCTGCAGAGCAGCATCGTGTTTGGGGGGCAATGATGGCAATGTTGTTGTCTGTGATGCTCCCAGAAGAAGTGATCTGAGGGAGGATCAATCTTCATTCAGGAGGATCATCAATCCCATGAGCCAGCAATCCCAGCCAGGAGACTGCCAGTGCCCTGCCCACACCTGTGCTGATGGGTTGGACTGCGGTGGTAGGAACAGCGTGCCAAGCATCCTTACCTTCACCGTGGTGCTCCTCTCAAACCTGAATGCCTTTGTCTGTCCATTCTCCAGGTATACCTTGAGAACATTGGGCATGAACAGGAGAGAGCTCCCCTGCAGAAGAAAAGCAGCAGCTGGACCCTCGGGCATCCAGCCCACGGGCACCAGCTGCTCTGCCTGGCACTGCACGTCCTGGCATCCAGGAAAATCCTTCTCTACCTTGGCAACCCTCTTCCATGGCACCAAGCTTTACTCCTGATTATGCCTCTGGCACAGAATGACAGAAAGAGAGCACAGCAAAGGCCTTTACCGTAACACTGCAGGCAGTGCAGTGGCTGCACGTGGCCTGGGAGCACCGTCCCCTTCCCAGCGGTACAGCAGGGTCCTGCAGGCACTGAAAGCACAAAGTCATCCTCCCTGCTCATCTCCAGAACCCAGCAGTGCCTCCAGAAAAGCCATCTCCCCATCACCCATCACCGAGCAGCACGGCCCCTGACACTGACACCATCCCCCAGCAGCAGCCACAGCTCCAGCCCAGGGGCTGCCCACACCCTGCCACGGGGAGCCTGTCAAACACACCGTGCTGCTGGCACTGAGCCTTGCCCTGAGATCTGTCACCCTGGCGCTTCCTAAGCAGGACGCAATGCCACCACAGTGTCCTGAGACAGGTGCCAAACATGTGGGAGGATGTTCAGCGAGAACATCTCTGTTGGGTGCCTCGAGAAGGGTATGGGGACTTGGCCTCTGCCCTACTGGGGCTGCCTGACCACCTTTCAGCCCTCCACCTCACTCCTTTATAGAGAATGCCTGAACTTTTCCTCCTAGTTTCACCATTGTTCCTCTGGTTGTTCACTGCCGACAAGGTTTACTCCTCCACTCTTAGAGTTCCTATTCAGCAAGTCTTTTTCATGTCCTTGGACATCACTCCTATCACTTAAAGGGTTCATTTACTTGTCAAGAGAGTCTCAGGGTTCAGAATGATGTTTCTAAGACGATCTCTCCTGTGTTTCATTCCCTGTGCCTCAGGTTACAAACCTCACAGCCTTGGCCCCTCTAGATAGAGAGCCCATACACCCTGGAAATGCTGCCAGAGCAAACATAAAACACTTCTGAATCCCCTCCTTGTTCCTCTCATGCCCATTTTGTGGAGTTCAAGCTGCCTACAGTCACCACTGAGAAAAAACAAGAGAACAGTGCTGCTCTTCTTTTCTAGCCCAAATTTGTGCTCTTTACCTAGCCCAAACACATCACATGTTTGACAGGTGTTGGGTCCTCCACAGCTCTAGGACAGCAATGCTGTTTTACACCAGCTGCACATCTCCCCTGCTAGCTCCCACGGCCACACTTATCACGTGAGGGACCTTGCACAGCAAGCACACAGCAAAACTTAACATCTGCACAAATCACCACCACTCTCCTGGTCAGATCCAGTTACCCAGCCAGAACACCCAGAGAGGTTTCTCTCTTTCCGTGAAGTCTGTCAGAAGCTGCTATGGATTAACCCTGAAAGCTCCAATAGCCATGCCCTTCCTGTCCTGTCTGGGGCAGGGCTGATTCACCCCAACTCAGAGCCGCTAATTACACAGTGCCTGGCGCTGGCCCCTGGCTCCCCAGGGTCTTGTGCCTCAGATATTGCTCGGTGATACAGAAATACATCATCAGCCCGCAGAAAGCGGAGGCAGCAAGGCTCATTAACAATTCATGTTCCCGACCTGCAGTCTCGGGTTTCAGCTGCAGGACGCAGCCGCTGGGACCCTGCCCGTCCCCACAAGGATCACTTAGCCGACCTCCATTAGGATGACAACAGCGGTATATTTACTGAAACTGGAGGCTGTACAGCGTTTCAGGTCCATAATACCCATTTTGGCTGCCTTAGTACGTCAGCCCATGGCAAGGAGAGCAGCCCTAAAGCACTCAGGGCTGCTGTGGTGGATAGTGCTTTTCCAGAAAGAAATCATAAATATGCAACAAATTTATTTACTCTTCCTTTGTGCTAATACTTCACTGCTCAAAACATATCCAGATGGTGGAAAGGGAATCTAACACCAGTGGGACCCCAGCACCTGAATTAATTTCTCCTACCTTTATGCCCTCATTAAATGAACAGCAATCTAAACACTGACTGTGTCCCTACTCTGCACTTGCAGAGGTACGATTAGGTCAGAACAATGCTGGCAGAGGCTTCAGGGAGGCACAGAGTGCAGCATTCACTCCACAGGTGCCTTCTTCAGATGTCTCAAGAAGTGCTTTTCCAGGCTCATTGAGACCAACCCTGCAAGGAGTCAGTGACTGGCACAGATCTGAGAGCTCATGGGCTGTGACAGCACTGCCCAGCTTCTGGTTGACCACTTGTGCCAACTCCCAGCTGTAAGAAAAACAGGGTCAGTTGATGGTTTTGGGTCTGCCTGCATCCCATGACCTGTTCTCCCAAAGTTTTTGGGCACCTCTGCCTGGCACCACTTCCTGGGCACATCTCATCTGGGAATGTGACCTTCCCCATTCCCTGCCTGCTGACCTGGGTGTCACATCTCCCAACAGCACAAGGAGCTGCGTGGATGCTGCCAGGGAGGGCCCTGCTGCCACCCTGGCCTGGTGACAGACGTGTCACCACCACCTGAGGGATGTGCTCACAGCCCTAGGAGGGCAGGGACAAGCCCTGCAGCAGCACTGGCACACCTGGCAGCAGCAGGGCAGGAAGGGAAGGTACCCCAGGGTCCAGAGAGACACTGGCAAATGTCGGGAGCCACACCTGGCGCTCTCCCCCCCAGCAGGGAGGAGGAGAGGGGGCCCCACATGCATTCACACTATGGGCAGGTGACACCCCTGGCACCTCTGGCTGCACCTCTGCCCGTGTGCAGGGAAAGAGGGGAAACACCTGCCCTGGGAAGGCTCTGAGCTGTGTCAGGAGAGTTCCACCAGTGACAGGGAACGAGAGATAGACAGGAAGGGAAAAGGAAAAGGGCCCGGTGGGTGGTTTGTCATTGCTGCAAAGCAGGAAGGCTTGGTCAGAGCTGGATGGCTGAACAGCGCTGATGAGCAAGGGGCCAGAGAGGGGGATTCTGACCACAGAGGTTTTTCATTCTGAAAGACAAGAGGAAAGAGCTAATGACTCCCAGTTGACCTCAGTTCCCCCAGTGAGCTTAGAAAGTTACACAGAAAGAGTAAGAGACATTCAGGAGCTGTTCACACTTCGGGGAAGATACAAGTGTTCACACCTCTGCTACATGGAGACCAGCACAGGCAGACCTGTGTGCACCCAGCTCGGCTGCTACCAGCACCAGGAACCCGGTGATGGGTTTGCAGCACCTTCCAGCAAGCTGTGACCAGCTCACCTTATAGACGATCAGGCACAGAGGCAGCTGTGGATGCTCTGTGGAAACCCCCTGCAAGGATATGAGAACCAGCTGCCATCCTGCCAGCTCGAGAACACTGTCACACCTAACAGCAAAGCAAAGTGACCAGTGACAAACCCAGGAGGGGACAGCCCAGTTACTGCAGCACCACATAAACCTGGCACACCTATCAGCGTTCACCTCCCATCTCTGGGTCAGGATTTGTCATGCCCACCCTTCAGTGTGGGTTCATCACGGATGGATTAGCACTTCAAGAGATGGCAGCTGCCTCCTGCAGTGCTGAAGGAATGGTTTAAGGTCTGACGGGGGAACAGGACAGAAGCAGTGCATGTGGGTATTTTCCATTAGTCCAAGAAAGCACATTACAGACAAAACCTTCTAGAGATGCCAGTGCTTCCCCGCTGCCCCGATCACCTCAGGCAGCCGTAGGGAGTGGCTGCCTGGATTATTTCCAGGGCAAAGCGGCACAGTGAGCCCCAGCCACAGTGCCCGAGTCCCACACGCACCCACGGGAGAGCCCCGCACTCCCTCCCGGCCGCAGCCGTCCTCCCCTGACCTGGGAGTGTCCGTTCAGCAGCACCTCCTCCGCAAACCGCACTTTAACGGGGTTGGTTTTCAGCCTCGCCCTCTTCTCTGCGGTGAGGAACGATGACTTGGGGCCACCCTGAAACGACAACGGTGTTTGGTCAGTGCAGCAGCCACTGGGGCGGAGCGGAGCCCCAGTGAGGGCAGGGGCACAGCTCACCGCCCGTGCTGGGGCTATTCCCACTGCGCTGCCTCACGCCCACGTGGAGAGGTGTTCTGGGGAGCCTCTCAGCTCCCAGGCTTGCCACAGGCACTTTGGACGTGCCTGGGCAGCTGCTGAACCCGTCCCTGGCTGCCCAGCGAGCGGACACCTGTGGCATGTGCCATGCACTCTCCCAGTGTCACTACACAGGAGCCAGCTGCTGTGCTCAGGTGTGCCCCCACATCGTGCAGCGCAGCTGGGACCCTGCAGAACAGCTGGGGGACTACCAACAGCTGGCTTGCAGTGGGGCTGTACCAAACCAACACACCTAGGGAGCCTGGCAGTGATGGACAGACCCTGCCAGCCCACGTGGACAGCACTTCCCTGCTCTGCTGGGCTCCCCAGAGTACTGCAAACCATTCAGAAAACTGCCCAAGGTCACAAAGGCAACTTGACCACATTGCACTGCTGTCACACAACCTTGCTGTCACACAACCTTGCTGTCACCATGGCAGGGTCCTGTAGGCTCACAAGACACCACACTTGTTCAGGAACTGTGCACAAATGCCACCAAGTCCCTGTGCACAAATACCCTGTGAAGTATGATGGTCCCCAAGAATAGTAGCAGAATCCCTCAGCATCCTCCTACGTAGCTTGCAGGCAGAGCCAATCCTTCACCTCTCAGAAGTGGCCTGCCACAGCCCCATCCTGCCCTGAGGACACGTGGTAGGGACAGAGAAGGGGATTTGGGAGGAGCTCCCTAGCACATCCTGACCTTCCAGAGCCCACCAGGGTGCCCAGAGCAGGGTCTCTCCCAGCAGCCCATGCCACAAGCCAGCCTGGCCCCGCACCAGGGGCTGTGAGGAGTCACTGCCCACTCTTCCCAAGCCCCCTCCAAGGGTGTGTATGACAGCAGAGGATGCTCAGGGCACCCTCATGGCTTTGGCAAGCCCCTCAGAGCCTGCACAGCAGTCCAGCCACTCTTCTTGGCCGTGCCAAAGGGTGCCATGAGAGTTGAGGAAGGGCCACGTACGGACGTGCAGCGCAGGACGGTCAGGAGAAGCTCATCACCGGCGTCCCTGCAACACAGACACATGGTCAGCCAGGGCCTGTGTCCCCTCAGCCTCTCTGCCCCGGCCAGGCACGGGCACAGTGCACACCTGATGATGCTGGCTGCCCGTTCTACAGACAGGTCATCCACCGAGGTGGAGTTGATCATGAGGAGTTGGTCACCGGGCTGCAGCTTCCCCTCGGCCGTACTCCCTGCAGGAACCAGCATGCTGTGAGTCACAGCCAGAGCCTCCCACCAGGGGATCACAGCAGCATTTAGACTGGAAAAGCCCTCCAAGGTCATCAAGTCCATCCATTAACCCAGCACTGCCAGGTCCACCACTAACCAGTGTCCCCAAGTGCCACATCTGCACTAGGGGTATGCAGAGACACTCAGAGTGAGCTCCTCTTCCCTCCCAGCACCTGCTTGCCTCAGCAACATCTGGACGGGAAAATAAAAGGGCTTGAAGGACACTGGATGCTGACACCACCTGGTGTGGCCCTGCCTGTGTCCTTGCCCCCCACCTGAGCTTCCCTCTGCCCCATGGAACACCCTCCAGCATACCCTGTCCCCTTGTCACAGCCCACCACACAATCCACTGGGAACCAAACATGGGCTGTGTAGCCAGGGTCAGGAAGGGCAGGTTTCTTTGTGCCTCATCTTTAGTAAAATGGTGGTTCCTTCTGATTAGGAGAAAAGAGAAGCACAGCAGAAAAAAATCCCCTCTTCCTATACCCCGCAACTCTCAGATAATTTCACCATATTTCACATAAAGAGAAGTGGGAGGTGACAAAGGGTACACACCCCAGCCCAGAGCCCCAGTCACCCCCCAAACAGAGGGCTGCCATCCTCACAACCAACAGGTAAAAACCATGTGATTTTGGGCACCCATTAAAAAAAATCAAAAGATAAATAATAAGCAGATTCACAGTTTTTGACTTACACTCCTCCCTTCTATAGCTAGAGGAGCTGACATGCTTGACTTCAGCACTGCTTGAATCCAGCAGCAAAACTCTCCATGTTAAAGGGCTGAAAGCCCAGGCTCTGTTCAGCAACAGATCACCACAGCCTCAGCGAAGCAAGATGAAATTCTCTAAGATAAGATTAAATTCTTCCTCTGCATTTCAGATAAAACACCAGGAAGAACTTTCGTTTGAGCAGCTCTCTGCACCATGAAGGTAAGCAGTGAGTGAGTGTAGGGGAAGGATCCGTGGGGATCCTCGCATTGGCTCCACACTGGGGGAATTGGGAGATGTACGAGCACTCTATGTGCTTGTGCCTGCCCTGCTCAGGGCTCATACACCAAACAGGTACCTCAGAAACCACAAAGCCCTGCCAGGAGTTCATCCCTAAGACCACCTGGGACCCTGCTGGGCTCTCAAACCCAGGGAGGACACACCTGCAGTGACAGATGCGATGGTCAGGGGAAGGCCTGGGCAGATCTCAAAGCCGTAGTGCTGCAGGACGAGGTCCTTGTACACAGTGACGGTCACTTTGACCCGGCTGGGGGGCTGGGCTGCGCTGTCCCCGGCACTGTCCATCATAGGCACACTGCCCCTGTGAGATCAGAAGAGACAATTAAACTTGATATAACCAGACACACTTTGTCCAAAGGGCCTGGATCCACACACTTCCCTGCTTCCCAGGGGCTGCGGTGCTGCCCCCAGTCTGGTGCTCCCTGGGTCCCCAGCAGCGACTCCCCGGGCTCCACAGGAAGTTGAGGACATCAGACCGGTTGTGGCCACAACTTTCCAGTCATCCCAGCCCAGTGGTCACACAGGAGAGCCTCACAGCAAGCCATGACCTCCATCCACAGCAAACAGCAGCACCTTCACCCAGTGAGAGAACGCACAGCTCGCAGCTTCTGCTGGGATCTGTGCCAGCTTACAGATGTCCACCGTATGTCCACTCCACCCTAATGTCAACTCTCAGACCTCAGGGAAGGAAAGCAGCCTTTGACCAGGGTCCCTGGTAAATGCAACCTAGTCTTGCTCAAAAATGTGGGCCCACAAAGAGAAGCATGACCTTCAAGAAGAGTAAGTTTCATATGGAGCAGTGCTGCATTTATTCCTCACAACACCGCAGCAGAGCAAGGCAGGAACATCTGTCCCTGGAAGCCAAAGGGGTTGCTTAAAAACACTGTTGCTTTTCCTTTTCTGTGTGCATATTTCCCGAGAACAAGGGAAACAATGAGTAAGATCTGCAGGCTGTGGCGGCCCCTGTGCACTGGGAACAGCCTCGTGCCGTCTCTGCTCAAAGGTGACTGTAGATGTTCCTTCCGCAGAAACCACACTTACCTGGGTGTGCTGTCCCGAGAGCGATGAAGCCATTTTGCTACCATTTGCTCTATTCTACATGTTTTTCGTGTATGGATTAAGCTAGTCTCCAAATCTCCCATTTACCTGGAAGTGACAGAAATCACAGGAAAACTGAATGACAAATGACTGAGGAACTCCTCTGGACAGCTTTCAGAGCTACCCACACTAATTCACGACTCATTTCTAATACAAAGAGGTCTGCTGGCACCTTCTGAAGACCAGAGCTCTAACAGAGGGTGACACCTGTTGTGACACCCACAGAACCCCCCTGCCCTCCCGGCCTCCCCTGCTTGGTGCTTTTGGCAATCTGTGTCATAGTCATACTGCAGTACCCTCCCATGGCAGACAGTGAAATCTGTATTCCTTTTCCATGGATTTGATGGATATGTGGGCTGTTTTTGGAGGTGCAAAGGCTGGGTCAGCTTCCCACCCCCAAATTGAGCCTTCCAGACCATGAGTCTTCAGTCAAACCAGGTAACTGGTTAGATATTTGTAACTGCAAACATCAGAGGTAATTGCACACCCTACAGTGTGCCTTCCAAGGCACAGGAAGTCTGCATCCATGTACCACTGCCGATACCCTGAGCTCTAACCCTGGGAAGAACTGTGGGCCATGACAGAACCTAACACAAAAAGAAACAAAATGTGTCTGTATCTGCCAGAAGTCGTGAAGAACATCAGCTCTTTGTATTTCTAACCCCAAATTGTTATATCCACCTTTCACAGTGTGTCTTCTGACCAGCCGAGGAGTTCTGTACGTCCTGACCTCCTCCCTTGTGTCTTCTGCTGGGACTGGAAGTTCTGTGCCTCAGGGACATGCTCTGTCATACTGGGACTGCAGGCTGCTGCTCCATGGCAGAAATGGTGCTGCAACAGAAATATCAGTAAGTTAACCTATGAACAGCAGAGATGGCTGGAAACTCACAGAAATGAGGCATGAAAAATTTTGTCTCAACAAAAACTGGATCTTCCCAGGCCATAGAACTCCCCCAGGCCACATTTTCTAACCAGGCAGGGAGGGCAGCACTCATATTTGCTGATGAGCTCCTCACAGCCTGTTATGCTCCCTGCCTGTTCAGCCATGGGCAGAAAATGGAGGAAGTACAGCCCTTCAGCAGTTCTCACACTGGACACTCCCTGGGTTTTCTTTCTTATACAACACAAATTCAACTTCAGCCACCCTGCTCTGACATCCACTCCTGAGAAGCACCTCTGGACCACAAATGGGGACCTTGTGATCCAGCTGTGTTTCCAGAAATTAGAGTTGATAGGATGGGAAATCTGACCCCTTCTCAGAGGGTGCCTGGGAAGTGACGACAGAAGGAGCAGAAGCCCAGCAGTTCTGCAGCCTGAACACATGTGCAGGGTCTCTCAAGGGCAGACTGAGCAGAGGCAGGTCCTGCTGTCCTGTCCCCTCTCAGCCCCATGTCCCACCCCCTCCCCTTCACTGCTCTGCAGAAAGCACGGACTTTCCTATCTGGGCTTCACGAAACAGAATTTCCAGAGAAAGTCTCCTAACCTGTAGGACAAGGGAGGAAAAGCCTGAAGAACAAACACAAACATTTAAAACCCCTAGATGGGATACTAAGGAAAAAAACCCCATGTTGTCCTTGCAGGAAACTGTAATGTTTGGGCCAAACAACAGGTGTCCTAGAGGAGGCAGCTGGGCAGGTGCACAGCACCTGGAGCAGCCTCTTTCCCCACAGCATCCTTGGGGCACACCATCAGCTGCACATGCTGGGACAGGGTCACCCACCCTGCACACACAGCTGGCACCTCTCCCCACCCTGGGGTGTCCCACAGCAGCTCCAACCCAGGCCCTGCTCCCATCTGCCCTTCTGCAGCTATTTCTGAGCCAAGCCCCTGAGCACATCCCTAAGCAGCTTGAACTGGGATCCTGACACACAGAGATCCTTCAGCTCAGTCAGAGGGAACTGTGACTCCACGGGGATTTTCATGGCCACCTGACCCTTCTGGAGAGTCATGGCTCAGTGTCTGGAGGGAAATCCAGATGGGTGACTCTGAGTCTTCAGGAGGAAAGCACACCTGAAGGTCAGGGCCGACACCAGAGTGTGCAGGCATGTGACAGCAATGTCAGGACAGGCACAGCACAGATCTGACCAACAAGACAAAGAAACAAACCCACTTTCAAAGGAAAGTACTTCAATATTTTATGGGAAGTATTAATTCATCAAACTGAAATTTTCTGATAGGCCAAAGTTTTTCTGGTACTTTTAATATTACGCCTTTGTTTTAATGCATTAGCTCCTAGCAGGAGCAGCAGTGGGGACCAGCAACTCTCCTGAACCCACTGACAGAGAAATAAATGCCTGATCAGGTGTTGCCATAAGCCACAGTAAAACTCTGGATGCCATCCACCTGTAACTTCACTCACAGGGGCTCTTGGAAGCATCTTTGCAAGTACTTCTTGCAATGGACGCCCATCAGCAGTGAGTTGGATCCCTCTGGCTGGGGGAGGAACGGATCAAGAGCAGCTGTGGGAGAAGGACTTGTGGGTGCTGGTGGGTGAGAGCTGGCCGTGCTCTGGCCATGTGTGCTGGGACCCAGAAACCCCTCTGTGCTGGCCTGAGCCCTCAGCGTGGGCAGCAGGGGAGGGGGCATTCTGCGCCTCTGCCCTGCTCAGGTGAGACCCCACCTACAGAGCTGCCTCCAGCCCTGAGACCCAGCACAGGAAGGATGTGGAGCTGCTGGACACAGTCCAGAGCAGGACCACAAAAATACCCACAGGTCTGGAACACCTCTGCTAAAAGGAGAGCTGACAGAGCTGGAGTTGTTCAGCCTGGACAAGAGAAGGCTTTGGGGAGACCTTAGAGCCTCTTCCAGTGCCTAAACGGAGCTTTTGAGAAAGATGGGAACAGATTTTTTAGAAGGGCCTGTAAGGATAGGACAAGGAATGATGGGTTTAAAGTGAAAGAGACAGATTGAAACTACATATAAGAAAAAACAGCACACAATGAGGGTGGGCAGGCCCTGGCACAGGGTGCCCAGAGAAGCTGTGGCTGCCCCTGGAGCCCTGGCAGTGTCCAAGGCCAGGTTGGACACTGGGGCTTGGAGCAGCCTGGGACAGTGGGAGGTGTCCCTGCCCATGGCAGGGGGTTGGAGTAGATGGCCTTTAATGGTCCCTACCACCCCAAACAATGCTGTGGTTCCATGATTGCACCTCCTGTGTATCTGGTGACACATTCTCACACTGTGCAGCTCCAAGATGAAGCAGGGCTGGTCTCTGCCCAGGCCACCCCAGCTCACCAGGTATGGTGTGCTCCCGCCCAGAGGGTCAGCACATCCCTGTCCTCCCAGGCAGGGAGGAGGAAACTGAGCTGGTTCTTCACAAATGTGGCTCTGAGCTGCACCAGAAGACTCTTCTGGCACGACTGAGGATCTCTGCAGCAAAGCTTTTGAAGGTCAGCCAGTTCTGGTGAGACATGAGGACAGAACAGTAACTCACCTATTTTCCACAGAGCAGCTTCTAAAGATGTTCTTGGAGATACAGCCAGGGAGACAGCTGAGCCCAAGGACCAGGGTTAAAGCTCCCATGACACTCTGCACTCCCACCACATTGGCTGTGCATGTACAAGGAACACAATTCTTGCAAGAAGCAAATTTAAAAAAGAAAACAGAAAAAAAGAACCAACAGTGTGGCCATCCTATCTCATAAGCCTGTGATATCTGCCTGGTTTTTGAGGAGATGAGCTGCACCCATGGGGGGCTTGGCCAGACCGAAGGCCAGCCCAAACTGCCACACATACATGGCTGCTGTACGAAAGTGACAGGCACAGCTGGGGACACTGCTGCTCACAGAGGGTCCAGAGCAGAGTCCTCCCCCTGGCCACAAGCATCCCTGTGTGTCATGGGCAGTCCCCTCACCCACTAGAGCAGAACACAGGAAACTCTCCCACAGCAGTGTGTGACACTGTGCGACACTGCCAGACGTCACTAATGGGATTGAGGTCCGTGCAGACCAGTTTATCCTCCCACCCTCAGGTCAGCTGCCATCTGATCACTCCCAAGGCCAGAGGAGGAACCGTTCCTGCACTGCAGGGTGGCCAAGGTGGTCCTCTGGCCCTCCCTGGTTCACAAAGAGAACCTGTGCCATGCCAGAAATCTGTGATGTTCAATACTTCTGTGTAATACCAGGCAAAGAATACCACCAGCACCACAGCCCCCAGGAAAAAAAAATAATTTAAAAAGCACTGTTGCTTTTTAATGCCATTGGAGACCCAGGTTTTTGCCTATAAACAGATGCTACCAGGAAAAAATAACAACAAAAACAAAACCAAACCAACAAAACCCCCAAAACAACAACAACAAAAAAGCACAACAACAACAAAACACAAACAAACAAACAAAAAACCACCAAACCAACCAAACAACAACAACAAAATCCAAAACAAAAAGCCAACAACCACTCCACGCTCCATCTATCTGCTGTAAGTCAAGAATAGTCAGCACAAGACTTTGGCCCTTGTCAGCCCAGGGAAGGCAGGGAGAGATTCTGCACCTGCATGTCCCCATTCTCCCCTCTCAGCTGGCAGTGAAGTTTTACACAGGCACACTCTAGCTCCCAAAGAGCAGGATTAGTTTTAAAATATGAGTTTCTGGGCATGCAAAGACTTCAGGCGCCAAATAAAAATGGTTTCAGCAAAGGCTGCACATCCTCGACTGGTTGGGGCACGAGGGGAGAAGCAAGAATAGCTCTGTGCATAGTGCACACAAACTGAAGGAAATGATAAACAGAACGTTCAAGGTGGAAAGGAGGAAAATCAATACTTCCCTCTTGAATAGCTTTCACTCCTAAAAATAGACTGATGTGGAAGTGTGTAAAGACTTTCCTCCCTCTGGCTCCATCTCCCTGGACAAGAGCTGCCTGCACAGAAGGAATGTTTCCTTCTGCTTTTCTGACTTACAGCTCCTTTTCACAGTGAAGAGCTGTCTCTGAGCACGTGGATGGATCCTCCTCCCCAGCCCCTGTACACACAACCCAGAGTCAAGCAGCTCCTCCTCTGAGAAACACTGTCATGTCACTGGCAAATTGTAGGGGGAAAAAAAATACCAACAAAAAAAGGGTTCTGTGCAGAACTCCATGTATTCCCACTGATCTCTGAGCCCTGCTGCAGGTCTGGAACCAGCCAAAGTGCCTGTGGAGTTCAGCACTCTGGAGTATTCCCAGGGCCTTCCTGGGACTCTCCACAGAGAAAAAAGTTCAGGGCAGGCACCTCAGCACGTTTGTCCACACCTGTCAGTAAAGGTGATCTCGACATCTGCTGGGAAGCAACTTTGGCATGGCCTTTTGGCAAATGTCAAGAAAGGAAGAACAAGACAAAAGGGAAAATAACTGCACTTAAGAAATACTGATTCAGCAATGTCATGCCACATACAGAGCCATACCAGAAGAGCCCAGAGCTTCTTTCCAGCTCTAGAAAGACAGGCTTTCCACAAAGAGACAGAGCCCAGAGCACTGAACAGCATTAAGCAACTGTTAGGCAGCAGATTGCTCAGCAAGAATACAGAGGGTAATTTACTAAACCTTATGGGATCGAAACCCAAGATAAATTACACAGCAACACACGTGGAAATCTGTGCGATTTGCCTGCTCCTGATGGCTGAACTAGTAAGGCAGAGAGGGCACAGGCTGGGCAGAGAGGTTTCCATGTCCTCACCATGCCCTTGCCCAGGCCTTTCCACCCAGTCTGGCCCCAGAGGTTTCTCATCAGTCTGGCCAGGTCAATTCACAGGTGGAGGAATGAGGCAAGTGCCTCTCTGGACAATGTCAGTTGGAATTTAAGCAGGGAGCATTAAGTGCTGCCTACAGACTTCCAGAATTCTGTTCTTTTCCGGCTTGGATTTTTCTCAAGTTGTACAACAGCTCTCCAAACATCTGCCTCTCTGCCTTGCTGCAGAGAACCCCACAGGGGAGAACAGAATCACAGAGAGAGATAAAGTGAGGGAAACGGTTCACTGAGGGCTTCCAATGCTACATGATTGCCATTTCCATCTCTAAATCTGCAGAATTTCCTGGGCCAGCACGTCTGCTCCTCCGGAACAAGAACTCCGTGTCTAATGGAGATCTAATATTTCCCATTTTACAGTCCCTTTAGACCACTCAGACACATCCCACTGGCAGGTTAAGTCTCACCCAAATCTGCCTGGAAGGAGAAACTTTAGGAGGCTTCCCAGGGCTGGAGCAAACACACCTGCAACAAGGAACCACAAGAAGCTATGAGACTGACAGTAAAAACGCAGGATGCTGGGGAGATGCAGGTCAGCAAACACACCCAGAACAGGTTGTCCGGGCAGGTGGGAGCCAGCAGGTGAGTTTGCAGTGCTTGGGGGAGCCGTGTGAGCACACACAAACGGAGCTAACCTTTCTGAGAACGCTTTGGGCAGTGGTACAAACCTCTAACACCCGCCGGAAAGCACGCACTGCCTGTCTGCTGTCCTCGGGAGCTCCATGCCGCGGCTGCCCCGCGGGGATCACCACCTTCGGGAACGCAGATGCTCACACCGATGCCCCTGATATCCACATGCTAAAGTCACTCTGCTTCCTGTTCCCCCCAGCTCAGGCGAAATTTCTCTCACAATATTTTCCCCATTACGGTTAAGAAGCCAAAATCACTGGCTGTGAATTCAACAGCTGAGAACCGCGGGGAGGTTTTCGTTCGCTTACTTTGTTGTTAGGGAGAGCGGAGCACACGTGTATGGCTTTCTCGCACCGAAAAGCAAACTAGCGCACGGCGTTTGGGGCAAGATGGGCAGAAACCGCTAAACCATCACCCCAGCGCGCAGAGGGGCACGGAGCCCGTGGCCCCGAAGGAGAGACACCCGGTGGGAGCGGGACCAGCGGCGGCACCGGCACCGGCACCTCCCGCAGCCTGGACCGATGGCGCGGACCGTCCTGTCTGCACCCCGGCGGGACCCGCCCCAGCCCGCCCGGAGAAGCCCCGCGCCCACCCCGAGCGGTGCCCCTTACCTGCGGCCGGGAGCGCAGCGCTGCCGCGCCGGCGGGGCACGGGCGGCATCTCAATGGCAACTCCC